>WBZZ01002347.1:312500-315151 GCA_019918135.1 Paulinella micropora | reverse complement strand
ACCCCAGAGATAGACTCGTAGTAAGAGACAGACCTCAGCCCACCCACATAGTTAAGTTTGAAGACGAAGAAGAACGGATGTTGAATTCGGAAATCCTCAAATACTCCGTGAAAGATCCCGAATACCCGTTACAAAGTCCCGCTAATATGTTTTATGCGATGACCGTATGGTGGCAGATGAGATTCGTGATTTTTATTTGTATGTAGATATCAGAGTACCCAAAGATGTCATAGAGGAAGGTTTGACAGCTAAAGATGTTTTAGAAGGAAAAGCTCTTCAATCCTTTAACACATACACATGGGTACCCCATAAGGAGGCAAGCAAGGCAGGAGTTAGTAAGATAGTTAGATTGACATGGGTTCACAAAGTAAAGTTAGATGAGAACGGGAAAAAGTTCATAAAGTCTCGTTTAGCTTTACGGGGAGATATGTTAGAACCCGGTGTTAGCTATAACCCAGATCAGCTCTTTGTTCCTTGCGCCGCGCACCATTCACTTTTATTTCTCGCCAAACTAGCTGCCTGGCACAAACACAAACTATACGGCATAGATTTTAAAAATGCATACCTAAATGCTCGTATGAATGACCCTGTTTATGCATATGCGCCAGAGAGTGTAGACAGAGAAGGGCATGAGGGGATGATATGGCGTATAGATGGTGCTTTATATGGCACCACAGGCAGGAAGAAGATGGTATGAGATATTAGCACCCAAGTTAGAGGAGCTAGGTTTTAGGTTGCTAGATTCAGACTTATGTATGTTTGTAGAAAATGATAAAGCTTTGAGAGAGGATAGTAGGGATATTTCATGTTGATGACTTGTTGTTCACCGCACCAAACAAACAAGCATATGAGCGTTTTGCGTCCGCATTAGAAAAACATT
Organism: Paulinella micropora; assembly: GCA_019918135.1. NCBI lineage: Eukaryota > Cercozoa > Imbricatea > Euglyphida > Paulinellidae > Paulinella > Paulinella micropora. The sequence continues at coordinate 314,271 of WBZZ01002347.1, read as the reverse complement.
TCCCGCTCAAAAGACTCGGTATTGCCCGTGAATTCAAAGGAATAGAGATAGAGCAATCGAACGGGAAAATAATTTTGCATCAGCGAAAATATCAGCAGCAGATACTAAAAGAGGTAGGTACGATTCTGCTAAACCCGTTAGTACTCCAGCGCAAGAACATTTCACGGAACCGATGTCGGAATCAGCTAGCTTGCGAAAATTTTCAATTCCTAGTTAGTTGGTCGTTTGCTATTTCTCGCAAAGATGACAAGACCCGATATAGAACAAGCACTAAATTCGGCAAGTGTCATGCAAACTATCGATAAGGGAATAACTTATGCGATGTTAGGCAGAATCTTTCGTTATTTAGTTAACTCTTATCGAGGTTTAGCTTACCATGAGCCTAAGTCAGAGCAGAAGGGCAAACCTATCCAAAACTTTCCATGTGGCCCGACGCGGCTCACAAAGTTTGTAAGAAAACAGGGAAGTCCCGCACTGGATTCGTGATCCTATGGGGCAGCGATCCAGTTGCATGGTTATCAAAGCGACAGAGTCGCATCGCCCTGAGTTCCAATGATGCTGAAATATTTGCAGCAACTGAGTGCATTAGAGAGGGACTTGCACTAAAACACATTACACAAGAACTAAACATAGCCCAAAAGAGCCCGATAGAATTATTCGAGGATAACTCTCAAACAGTCTTAGCGGCAGAGAGGGGTATGTCAGGTAATAGAACTAAACACTTACCTTTAGAATTACACTTTATGCACCACCTACAGAGAGACGGTGAGATTAAGTTTGTAAAAGTAGGTACGAAGAAGCAGATAGGTGATGTAATGACAAAATATTTACCGAAAGAACAATTCGAGTATTTACTTAACAAATTTACGGTAAAGCTCAAGTAATTTCGGGATTTGCGTGTCCACTCACCTATATTTGCTTTGAGTGTTTTGTGCAGTTTGTTGCTTGTTGCAGCAGCTTTGTTTTGCGCAGGGGTAGCCTCGGCCGAGCCTCGCAGGTGCCGACTGCGACCAGGCCGGACTGCCGACGCCCTGCTTTCTATCTTCTTTCTGTCCTAGAATAGGAAATCTAAATTTTTTTGATTTTGCTACCCTCTACGGGAAGCGCTTGCAAATTTTTGAACACATACATACTTCATATATGTTACTGCATGACTACATATATACATACATAGAGGATGTGATGTCAATGGGAGTTGATGACCTTCGGGTAACCCATAAACACTATTTTTTTTATTACACACTACTAATATAGCCTATGACTTGCGACTAAGGGGGAGCGTTGTAATGTACTACTAAATACCGTTACTCCACCTAGTCAATTTACCGGTAATTTGGATAGTCTTAGTCATAGGCAGGTTCATAGGCCGGACAGTTATTAATACCTTTATTACTGACAAGGACACTTTCTAGAGTATTCGCGAATCATAGTCTGGAATGCCTAGAATCAAATGAGTATTACCATTCTGTAAAGGTCATAACATTTTGTGTGACCCAAAGTCATTAAAAGTCTTTTCTTCGGTTATTCTTACCCTTAGCGGGGTAGCTTCCCTAAACTCTGCGTTTGAGAGATAGATTACGTTGGACTGAAGGAGGAAAACAGCGTTGATCCACCTCGTGATTGTGCTAGTTTGATAGCTAAGCTTGTGGAGGCTGTAAAAGCTGTCATCTAAATAACTAATATTAAGATTCTAGTCACATGCTACAACTACTACTACTACTACTACTACTACTACTACTACTACTACTACTACTACTATACTACTATACTA
>WBZZ01002347.1:265000-307500 GCA_019918135.1 Paulinella micropora | reverse complement strand
TTTTTTTTCCAATTTCTTTTGTCTCATTCTAAAAAGTTTATCTGCCTCTACTTAATTACTTTCAATAGCCAATCGTTCTAACATCTCATTGATAGCCTCAACCTTAATCAGGTCTGGCTGCTTCTTTTCAACGAGACGCGCAATTTCTTTATCCGCTTTAGAAATTCTTTTTTCACAAGCGATTTTATCCTTATTTAGTCTATCCTTACAGGTTCTACGAATTTCGTATTCCTCCAACCAATCAGATTTAGTTTTGATTCTACTTGGAATTAAGTCTATTTTTTTTTTTGCGACACTGTGACAAAAAAGTGAAATTCTGTCGCAACCTCTGCGACACTGCGACACCGCCGTGTTTTGGTGTCGCAAAGACATATTCACGGAAATAGAATTTTCTAGAATTTGGTGTAATAAATGACACTTCAAATACCTTTTTTCTTGCATCACTGGTAGATATTCGCTATGGGTAAACTAATGGGTTCAACGTAGTCATTGAAATTTTAGGTTGCGGGTTCAATTCCGATGGAAGTTTGCTCATGGCAAATAGTCTTTTGTTTTTTTTGCTTATAAATCTAATATTACCTTAGCCTTTTTTTCTCGCTTTGAAGTTCTTATGTTCTCTGGCTGAATGTCTTCTCTTTTTAATAATTCTTTTGTCTTTTTTTCTTTAATAACTTCTTTAGTTTGCTCTTTCATATCTTTTTCTTCGTCAATTGGTTTATCAAAATCGGTTTTCAATAAATCACGTGGACTTACCAACTCATCGTTATTTAATATGATTTTGAATCCCTTTCGTCCCTTGACTTTGTAAATAATTTTGCTGAAAGTCTTACCTCCTTTGGAAAAGACATTCCGTTTGTTTTCTTTTCTTACACTATCCCCTACTTCAAATTCTTCAATTAAATTATCTCGCGTGATTTTCTGTTTATTTTTGTCTCTCCCGAAAAATACATCTACTGGTTTGGCCTGAATCCCTCTATGGACTTTATGATTATAAGCATCTACTAAGTCTTGAATATAACTAACCCAATCAAAATTACGATTGGTTTCAAATAAAAGGTCAAGCCATCTCCTAATACTTCTTATAACTCTATCAACAACCGCAATTGCTCTATGGTCGCCAACTTCAACAACATCGTGTTTAATTCCATTTTCAATAAAATATTCACGAGTTGCTCCTTTATATTCTCCCCCGCTGTCTGTAGTAATTGACTTTGGTTTATATTTGATTGATTTCAAAGCATAATATACTTCTTTTGCTGTTTTATTTTTTAATGGAATGATTATTAAATATCGTGAATGGCAATCAATCCAAACAAGCATCCAAGCATAGCCCTTATTTCCTTTCTTGTCTTTTATCTTACTCATATCCGCTAAGTCAAGAAAGACTTGGTCTAATGATTTATCAACCCATATTGTGCTCCATATTTTTGGGTTCTTTTTCTGGTGGTGAATTTCCAGTGCTTCTTCTTCTTTTGTTTTAACTACTTCTCCCGTAGGTGTGTCCTCTAATTGACTATTACGATTTTGATTATTAATAATTGTATGTTTATGGTCTAAATCAGGCATTCTATATAGCATGAGATTTTCAAAGTCCAACGCAAAAAACAAAAAGTATAAAGTCATTAGTCCAAAAGGTAAGGTTATTAATTTTGGAGATACTAGATATGAACATTATAAAGACCGCATAGGGCTATATTCATATTTTAACCACTTAGACAAAGAAAGAAGAAAAAATTATAGAAAAAGAGCAAAGGCTATAAAAAATTCAAAAGGTGAATTAACTTATAATAATCCAGAGTATGCGAATTATTATTCTTATCATTTCCTTTGGTGATATTTTAAAACTTTAAAAACGCCCTATCTATCTCGTTATTTTTTCTTTCTTAGCACCTGAAGATTGATTATATACTTTTACACTTACACTACTTGATTTCTTTCCTTTCCCCTTCTTTTGTTTTGGTATTTCTTCTTCGCTACTCTCGCTTTCACTTTCTTCGCTCTCGGGCTCTGGCTTCTTCTTCTTTTCTCTCTTAGTCTACGCTTTCGCTCTTTTGATTTTCATCTTAGCCATCTTTTCCGCAATGATATCAGTGAAATCAACCTCATCCTCACTCTCACTCTGCTCAGGTGTGTCATCTTGCTCCTTCTAATTAAGGATATCGGTTGCTAAATTCGTATTTTCTATCTCTGCTATTTTTCTCTCCATATCTTCGCCTTCGTTTTTAACAGCGTTTCGGTATTGCGCCAAAACATTTTTAGCATGCTCCATCTTTCGTTGTTTCGCTTTCGCTTTTATTCCTTCCACAGCACTTCCCCAATTCTTACGGCTTGCTTCGGGGGACGGCATTCTATACTAAGATTAATATATTTTCCTATTTTTAATAAATAATTAATTGATATTTGACAATCTCACTTCTATCTTGCTAATCGCAAGATTTTTCGTTTATTGTCAAACATCGTTTTAAAATAAAATTTTATTCTAATGATATAGGAAACGATTTTCTAAAATATCTCAAACGAGTTTGAGATTTACGAAAAGCGAAGCGAAAGTGTGAATTTAGAAAATCAATGAGTCAATATAAATCATTACTAGGCCTTAATGAGTTGGCTGTTGATAGTCTAAATATACTTAACTTAGACTTAACCAACACGAACATAGTAGGCTTAAACACAGACAGAGTGCCAGAAGATGCAGACCCCGTAAATCTTTATTACACTGACGGCCGATTTGATACAAGGTTATCCAGCAAATCAACGACTGATATCAAAGAAGGAAAAAATTTATACTATACAGAGCAACGAGTGAGAGACAACGACGAAGTCAAAGCATCAACTCAACACCGCATTAATGCTTCTAATCCGCACCAAACCAGTTTATATAATTTGATAGACACAAACATATTTGCACAAGCGAGCTGACAATACTTAACTTACAACGATGTAGAAGGCAAATGGAAGAATACAGCCCTTGGTTCAATTGATACACTTTCAGATGTGGTTATAACCGCACCAATAGCAATGAATAGTTATCTAACATATAATTCAATAAACTGGGTAAATAAAACATTTCCGATAAATGTGGATGAATTCGGCAATATTAGTATGGGAAGGAAGAATATAACAGGAGTTAATTTACTAAATACCAAAGATGTTGATGAATGGATATTTGAACACCAAGATAATAATTATAAAGTTTCAGCGAGTGGAAGTATAGATAGCCACAGCGATGTGACAATAACAGGCTTCCAGCAGATAACCAATTACTCATTTATAGCACGGGGCAATGGAGAAACACCACACCACCCTTTCTTAGATTAGACGGCACTGCTAGTATGACGGGGGCACTAAATATGAATGGTTATGCTATTTCGGGGGCTTCTACATATAATGGAATTAATCTCGCTAATCTCGCAGTTGATGGTTCGGTGGTCAAACTAACAGGAGACCAAACTATAGCGGGTATTAAAACATTCAGCAGTATAATAAATGCGAGTGCGGGGATTGATATGAAAAGCCAAAGCATAACAAATGTAAATCAACTAAATGGCAGGTCTATCACAACTTGGCTATCAGAGCACGATACTAACACGGCTAAAGTGTCGGCGAGTGGAAGTATTGATACACATAGCGATGTGATTATAACAACAGCAGCAGATAATCAACTACTCATTTATAGCACTGGACAATGGAGAAACGTGGCATCACCCTTTCTTAGATTAGACGGCACTGCTAGTATGACGGGAGGACTAAATATGGGAAACCAAAGCATAACAAACGTGAATCTGGTTGATGGTGTGGATGTTTCTGTCCTTGATACTTCGGCAGTTAAAACCTCAGCAAACCAAACCATAGCAGGAATTAAGACATATAGCAGTGGCGTTGAAATAACGGGAAATTCAATAAACTCAACAACAAATGGCACATTCATCGTTTTCAATTCTACCAGTAATATCGGGTCTATTGCTAGTTTGGATATGAACACGGCAACATATTACAACTTTGAAATTTCTGCGAAAAAAATAAGTTTTATTATTGGCGGGACGATTGTTTCGTGGTTTAATGCTACTGGCTTAGATTGTAATAGCAGTCGGATTGTTAATCTGGGAGCACCACAAAATGCGAATGAAGCGGTAAATAGGCAATATCTGGACGACAATTGTGTGAAACTAACAACAGACCAAACCATAACAGGAAGTAAAACATTTAATGGGGCGAGCACTGCGATAAAATATCTAACTTTAACGAACAACGCCGATTTTAATAATCAAACTATCACTAATGGCGGAAATATCACATATAATGGTGCGAGGATATTAAACCAAAATGGAGGAGATATATTCTTTTCACAGACATCAGGTGATTATCAATATTTCTTATTTACTCTAAATACCGCTACAAGTGGAACCGCGAACCAACGAGGTTATGTATTTACGAATGTAGCATTTGATGTAAAAGGAGCAGGACTTTATATTTCAAAACTTTTGGATAATAAAAGTGCTTCGTGTGACATCGTCCGTTTTAACAATGCTGGCGGTATGCGATTTTATGGTGCTTTGGATATGAACTCAAACAACATAACAAATGGTGGAACAATGACGGGAACTACAATCACTTCAACTGCGGGGATATCAACAACAACATTAACGGCGAGCGGATTATTAACAGCAGATGGCAGTTGTAAGTTATCTATTCAAAATAAAGTAGATGGAGGAAATGGACAGGGTATACTTTTGTGGGATACAGACAACGCAGGATGGGGAATTTATATGGCTCAGCCTGGGGCAGGTAAAAGTCTATCTGGTGGGTCTGCGGTTGCTGGCAACGATATTTCAGGCTTTGCTATAAGATTTAGGTCTGGTTTTGCTTCGGCGGATGGTTTTGTGTGGGAAAATTCTAATAGCAATTGTTAATGTCATTAAATGGGGCAAACGGGACTTTATGGACGAAAGGATTAATAACGGCTAGTGCGGGTATATCAACAACAACGGCAACTGCGAGTGGATCAATAACAGCAAATGCGGGTATATCAACAACAACATTAACTGCGAGTGGATTAATAACGGCAAATGCGGGAATTATATACACAGGCACACTATCATCGGCATTAGCATCAACTAATGGGGCAAAAATAGCAATTCAAGGACAAACAGACGGGACGAATGCGAGAGGAATATTTGTATGGGATGCTACTAATTCAAACTGGGGGATTTATATGTCTCAGTCTGGGAATAATAAATCATTAAGTGGAGGAACAGCACCAGCAGGAGGAGGCGGAGGATTAACTTCTTATGCTATTAGATTTAAAGTGAATAATTCTTCAACGAGTGGGTTCATATGGGAGAATAATTCAAATACTGCTTTAATGTCATTAAGAGCGAGCGATGGTCAGTTATGGGTATTATCTAATCCAATTCAATATTCAGACAGGAGAAAAAAAGAAGACATAAAGGAATGCTTAGGCTTAGATTTTATTAATAAGTTAAATCCAGTCTGCTATCGTATGATTGATGATAACAAGAAACAGAGAACGGGTTTGATAGCACAGGAATTAGAAGAAATACTAATAGAAATGGATATGCTAGATTTTGGTGGTTTTATAAAAGAAACAATTATGGTTCCGTGTCCAAAGCAAAGAAAGGAATGCGAATTGAAAGGTGTGAGTGTTAATCCAGAAGATGTTAAATGTGTTGATAGTGGTGATGTCGGTTATGGTATAGGTTATTCCGAGTTTATCGCCCCGTTAATTAAAGCGGTTCAACAATTATCAGAAAAGGTAGTTAATTTAGAAAAAGAAAATAAACTTTTACTTAATATACTACAAGACCAAGCAAATCAATAAGCAGAAATCAGAGTGGCCGTTCTTGATAATGTCAAATAATACAACCAGACTTCACAGACCCCCACCTATCATGGATATGGATGGCGAACTAACTCCAGAATTAAAGTCTCGTGTTCTTGAAGTAGAACTAAAGAATGAGGAAAAAAAAGTAGAGCACGAATTGGAAGATAACTGGAATTGTTGTTGTATAAAAAACAGACCGACCGACAGCCGACTTATTAAATACTTATTTCAAATGGGTATCATTATTGCCATTATAACCCTTTGTATCGTGAAGCTATCTGAAAAGAACTTGCCGTGCGAGGTTGCTAACACTTATGTAGGTATTTTAACATTGCTTATCGGCATTTGCCTTCCATCGCCTTCTTCAAGTAAGAAGTGATATTTATCAACTTCACTATCGTTGCTGTCGCAACTAGTAGTTGATAACCCTAAATGTGTCGTGAATTTTTGCAAATTCGCGACTACATTTCGGGTTGTATATACAACGAAATAAGCCTTCCTTCCTAATCTCCCGAACTTTCAATACAAGAGCACAAAACAGCAAAATAACGAAATCAAAATTTTCAATCAATACAAGCAAACAAAATGAATAAATTCGTTTTCCTCTACTTCAAAAACAAAAATAAAGATTAACGAACCGCTTCGTTATTCCTTATAAAGATTAACGAAAAATATATTTATGCAAATGGAGGACTATTTGAGACCTAATTCTAAACAATTATACGAACAAAAAAATAGAGAGCAAAGGAACAAGAAAGCAACCGAAAAAATAAAATGTGAATGCGGTGCGGAGATTTCAAGAGCGAACTTATCAAGACATAAAAAAACACACCGCACGAGCACCGACGGAAAACATATATTACACAATAAGAAAAAATGAAAAAACCTGTCCAGACAGAATTCTGATTTTCTGTTTTTAGCCTAAAAACACGCCAACACCGCCGTGTTGAGGTGTTGTAAAGACATATTCACGGAAATAGAATTTTCTAGAATTTAAGCCACCAGCCACCTATAAATCTAATATTACCTTTGCCTTTTTTTCTCTCTTTGAAGTCCTGATATTCTCTGGTTGAATGTCTTCTCTTTTTAACAATTCTTTTGTCTTCTTTTCTTTAATAACTTCTTTAGTTTGCTCTTTCATATCTTTTTCTTCGTCAATAGGTTTTGTAAAATCAGTTTTTAATAAATCTCTAGGGCTCACTAATTCGTCACTATTCAATATGATTTTGAAGCCAGAGCGTCCCTTGACTTTATAAATAATCTTACTGAATGTCTTACCACCTTTGGAAAATAGATTCCTCTTGTTTTCCTTACGGACATTATCGCCAATATTGATTCATTAATAAGGTTATCACGAGTTATAGTTTGTTTGTTCTTATCCCTCCCTGCAAATACGTCCACGGGTCTGGCCTGAATTCCCCGATGAACTTTACGATTATATTCATTAACTAAATCTTGAATATAACTTACCCAATCAAAATTTCTATTTGTTTCAAATAAAAGGTCTAACCACCTTCTAATACTTCTTATAACTCTATCAACTACAGCAAGTGCTCTGTGGTCTCCTACTTCAACCACATCGTGCTTAATTCCATTTTGAATAAAATATTCACGAGTAGCGCCTTTATATTCTCCCCCGCTGTCAGTTGTAATTGACTTCGGTTTATAAGGTATAGATTTCAAAGCATAATATACTTCTTTTGCTGTTTTATTTTTTAGTGGAATGATTATTAAAAATCGGGAATGACAATCAATCCAAACGAGCATCCAAGCATAGCCCTTATTTCCTTTTTTGTCTTTTATCTTACTCATATCCGCCAAGTCTAAGAAAACTTGGTCTAACGGCTTATCAACCCATATTGTATTCCATATTTTCGGGTTTTTCTTTTGGTGGTGTATTTCAAGTGCATCCTCTTCTTTTGTCCTTTTTATTTCTTCTCCAGTTGGTGTGTCCTCAAGTTGGCTATCCGCATTCTGTGTATTAATAATTGTATGTTTATAGTCCATTTATACAAAATACGAAAATATTTTTTTATACATATAATGCCGACCGTAAAAGTCCTGAGAAAAGTGTTAGGTGAAGAAAAAAGGAGACGATGTCCAAAAATTAGCAAATTAAAAAAGGCTGAACTGCTTAAATTAATGGAACATTATGGAAAGATGATATCGGAAAAGAAAAAATTTAAGAAAACTACGAAACCACCGCCTAAGTTTAGACTAACAGAAAAAAAACAATCCGCTATTAAATCAACCAATGACATCGCATTAAGCGGAGATACAGAGAAAGAGATAGCAAAACAAAATGAAGATTTAATTGAATATAAAAATGATATTCGTGCTATCCGTTATGCGAAAGTAAGAAAGGGAACGAAGAAGGAAACTTTTGCAGAAATTGAAAAAATTAAAAATAGTTTTAGTAAAAGGCAAAATCCCTTAATAGACAGAATTAAAGTGTTTGAAAAACAAGATGAAAGGTATTTAGAAGATATTATGTATCATACGATTGATGTAAGAAGAATTAACAATAAATTAAAAAGTTTGCTTAAAAATTACACGAAAGATAAATGGGATTAAAACTTGAGAAAACATTTTTCAACATCATTATTTTTTTCTTTCTTATTTACCTTTTCAGATTGATTATAAACATTAACGGATATATTTGATTTTTTTCCTTTCCCTTTCTTAGGCTTGATTTCTTCTTCACTACTCTCGCTTTCACTTTCTTCACTTTCATCAGGCTGGAGCTCGGATTTCTTTTTCTTCGCTCTCTTAGTCTCCGCCTTCGCTCTTTTGATTTTCATTTTCGCCATCTTTTCTGCAATGATATCAGTGAAATCAACCTCATCCTCACTATCACTCTTCTCCTCTGGGCTATCATTATCTCGTTCAGTAATAATATCCTTTGCCAAGTTCTTTTCTTCAATTTGTTTTATTCGTTCCTCCATATCTTCGTCTTCTTGCTTTACAGCATTTCGGTATTGTGCTAATACATTTTTAGCATGCTCCATCTTTCGTTGTTTCGCTTTCGCTTTTATTCCTTCCACAGCACTACCCCAGTTCTTACGACTTGCTTCGGCAGACGGCATTCTATACTAAGATTAATATATTTTAGTATTTTTTAATAATTAATTGATATTTGACAATCTCACTTCTATCTTGCTAATCGCAAGATTTTTCGTTTATTGTCAAACATCGTTTTAAAATAAAATTTTATTCTAATAATATAGGAAACGATTTTCTAAATTATCTCAAACGAGTTTGAGATTTACGAAAAGCGAAGCGAAAGTGTGAATTTAGAAAATCAATGTCGCAATATAAATCACTCTTAGGCCTTAATGAGTTGGCAGTTGATAGTCTAGACATAAAAAACTTAGACCTTACCAACACTAATATTATTGGTTTAAACACAGACAGAGTGCCAGAAGATGCCGAACCCGTAAATCTTTATTACACTGACGGGCGGTTTGATACAAGATTATCTACCAAATCAACAACAGATGTCAAAGAAGGAAAAAATTTATACTACACAGAGCAACGAGTAAGGGACAACGACGAAGTTAAAGCCTCAACTCAACACCGCTCTAATACTTCTAATCCGCACCAAACCAGTCTATACAATCTCATAGACACAAACATATCCGCACCAGCGGTCGGGCAATACTTAACATATAATGATGTAGATGGTAAATGGAGAAATACAACCATTGGCTCAATTGACACACTCTCTGATGTAGCCATTACAGCACCAGTGGCGATGAATAGTTATCTAACATATAACTCAATAAACTGGGTAAATAAAACCTTTCCGATAAATGTTGATGGATTTGGTAATATTAGTATGGGCGGATATTTGAACATAACGGGAGTTAATTTACTAAATACAAAAGATGTTGATGATTGGATAACAGAGCACATAGCGAACAATGCGAAAGTGTCCGCGGACGGCTCAATTAACACACACAGCGATGTGATAATTACAGGCACACCCGCCGATAACCAACTGCTCATTTATTCAACAGGCCAATGGCGCAATACAAACTCTCCATTTATAAGATTAGATGGCACCGCCATGATGTTTGGAGATTTAAATATGGGCGGATTTAACATAACAAATGTCGGTAATGTTGATGGTATTGATGTTTCGACTCTTGATACTTCGGTGGTAAAACTAACTGGAGACCAAACCATAACAGGAAACAAAACATTTACTACTTATGTGGGTGTAAAAGACTCAAATCCATCAAACACTGGCAAGTTATTCTTTAATTACAACAATAATATGGGCTCTATCTATTCGTCGGAGGCAGGTGGAGCAACGGATTATCTTTTGTAGGCTCGTCCATACTTTTTGCTCCAACAACAGGTGGTGGAATGACATTGACAAATAATGTTTTAAATTTTAACAGCACGACAGCAATCAGCGGACTGCCCGCACCATTCTATGACGGCGATGCTTCAACAAAAGCATATACCGATACGAAACTGGCAAAGGACGGCACAACGGCTATGACGGGCAGTTTAAATATGGGAGGATTTAACATAACAAATGTTGGTAATGTTGATGGTATTGATGTTTCTGCCCTTGATACCGCAGTCGTCAAACTAACAGGAGACCAAACCATAGCGGGTATTAAAACATTTAGCAGTATAATAAATGCTAGTGCGGGTATTGATATGAAAAGCCAAAGTATAACAAATGTTAATCTTGTTGATGGTGTTGATGTTTCTACTCTTGACACTTCTGTCGTTAAACTAACAGGAGACCAAACCATACCAGGGAATAAAAAATTTACTTCAACAATAGAAGTGCGGGGTGCTACTGCTCCAACCGCTTTTGATGGTATCGGTATTGCCTTTGATACAGCGACAAATATAGGAATGATTGCCGCACAAAAAATAGCAACAGCGACTTGGTATCCGATACAAATAACTGGTTCGTATGTTGAGTTATATTCGGGTAATAATGTAATTATAACCGCAACTGGCACTACACTATCTTTGAATAACAACAAAATAACAAACTTAGCCACACCAACAGCGACAACGGACGGAGCAAATAAAAGTTATGTTGATACAAAAGACGGACAAAATGTTAAACTAACAGGAAACCAAACCATAGCAGGAATTAAGACATTTAGCAGTGCCCTTGAAATAACAGGAAATTCAACGAATGCGACAACAAAAGGAACATTCGTGGTTTTTAACTCCACGGCCAATATAGGAACTATCGGATGCCTTGATATGGGCACTGGTGTAAATTATAACGTTGAAATAAATGCGAAAAAAATAAGTTTTATTATTGATGGGGCGATAGTCGGTTGGGTAAATGCTTCGGGGCTAGATTGTAATAGTAGCAAAATAGCCAACCTTGGAACTCCGACATTATCAACAGACGGAGCGACAAAAGGGTATGCGGACACATTGGACGGGCAAAATGTAAAACTATCAACAGACCAAACCATAACAGGAAGTAAAACATTCAACGGGGCGAGCACTACGATAAAATATCTAACTTTAACAAACAATGCTGATTTTAATAATCAAACTATCACTAATGGTGGAAATATAACATATAATGGGGCGAGGATATTAAACCAAAATGGAGGAGACATATTCTTTTCACAGACATCAGGTGATTATCAGTATTTCTTATTTACTCTAAATACTGCTACAAGTGGAACCGCGAACCAAAGAGGTTATGTATTCACGAATGTAGCATCTGATGTAAAAGGGGCGGGACTTTATATTTCAAAACTTTTGGATAATAAAAGTGCTTCGTCTGACATTGTCCGTTTTAACAATGCGGGCGGTATGCGGTTTTATGGAGCCTTAGATATGAACTCAAACAATATAACAAATGGAGGAACAATAACGGGAACAACAATTACTTCAACCGCGGGTATATCAACAACAACAGCAACCGCGAGTGGATTAATAACGGCAAATGCGGGTATATCAACAACAACGGCAACCGCGAGTGGCCTACTAACAGCAACAGGAGGTTCAAGCATAGTTATACAAGGAAATACTAATGGAGGTAATACAAGAGGAATATTTTTGTGGGACACTGGCAATACAAATTATGGTATTTATATGGCACAATCTGGAGCCAATAAATCTCTAGCAGGTGGAGTGGCATCAGCCGTTGCTCGAAACGATTTTACTTCTTTCGCCGTTAGATTTAGAGTTAGCAATGTTTCAACCGATGGTTTTATATGGGAGAACTCTTCCGAACAATTGTTAATGTCATTAAACGGGGCAAACGGGACTTTATGGACAAAAGGATTAATAACGGCTAGTGCTGGTGTATCAACAACTACGATCACTGCGAGTGGATTAATAACGGCAAATGCGGGTATATCAACAACAACATTAACGGCGAGCGGATTAATAACGGCAAATGCGGGAATTGCATACACAGGCACACTAACAACGGCATCAGCATCAACTAATGGGGCAAAAATAGCAATTCAAGGGCAAACAGACGGGACAAATGCGAGAGGAATATTTATTTGGGACATTGGAGATTCAAACTGGGGGATTTATATGAGCCAGTCTGGGGCTAATAAATCATTAAGTGGAGGAACAGCACCAGCAGGAGGAGTAGGCGGAGGATTAACTTCTTATTCTATTAGATTTAGATTAAATGGTTCTTCAACGAGTGGGTTCATATGGGAGAATAATTCAAATACTGCTTTAATGTCTTTGAGAGGGAGTGATGGGCAATTATGGGTATTGTCTAATCCAATTCAATATTCAGACAGGAGAAAAAAAGAAGATATAAAGGAATGTTTAGGGTTAGATTTTATTAATAAGTTAAATCCAGTCTGCTATCGTATGATTGACGACAAAAAGAAATGTAGGACTGGCTTAATAGCACAGGAATTAGAAGAAATACTAACAGAAATGGATATGTTAGATTTTGGCGGATTTATAAAAGAAACAATTATGGTTCCGTGTCCAAAGCAAAGAGCGGAATACAAATTGAAAGGTGTGAGTGTTAAGCCAGAAGATGTTAAATGTATTGATAGTGGTGATGTCGGTTATGGCATAGGTTATTCCGAGTTTATTGCCCCGTTAATTAAGGCCGTTCAACAATTATCAGATAATCTCGGACATGTCCGAGATAGGGTAGATAATTTAGAAAAAGAAAATAAAAATCTTATGAATATACTACAAGAAATTAGAGAAAATGTCAAACAATAATACGACTAGACTTCACAGACCCCCACCTATTATGGATATGGATGGCGAACTAACTCCAGAATTAAAATCCCGTGTTCTTGAAGTAGAACTAAAGACTGAGGAAAAAAAAGTAGAGCATGAATTGGAAGATAACTGGTCGTGCTGTTGTATGAAAAATAGACCGACAGACAGCCGCCTTATTAAATACTTATTTCAAATGGGTATCATTATATCCATCATCACCCTTTGTATCGTAAGGCTATCTGAAAAGAACTTACCTTGTGAGGTTGCTAATACTTATGTCGGTATTTTAACACTTTTGATTGGGATTTGCCTTCCATCGCCTTCTTCAAAGAAGTGAGCATTCGTATATATGTGTCATATACCATCTATTATCACCATCACAGATTAAAGGCATTGCTTCATCAAAACTAACACACCAATCACTCATCGGTTTGTAAATACATTTAAATTTAGTATCTATACCTTTTTGAATACAATAAACACAACTTATATTCTTTTTTTCACTTATCCGTGAGTAAAAGTCGCAGGCAGTCCGCGAAAATATTTTGATTATTAAAAAGTTTATCATCAGTAATATAACCATGACTGACTATAAATACCAAAAGATTATTTTTCTGAGCAATGATTTTGCGGGAGGAAGCAAAACATTTAATAAAAATATTCAAATGTCATTCACACCCACCAAAATGAATGTTAAGTTTATCCACTATATGAACGACCAGACAGAGACAAAAACCAGAATTCTTTATATGGACAGAATTGGAATTATTGGAACATTTGCGGACAGCACTACAGCAAACATTTCAAATCTCGGTTATAATTTGGGTGTTGTCGGATGGACTGACGGCCAATATACATTTAAAATCCTTGAAACTGACAGCGGAAATATTGATACAGGAAATTTAGCGGGGCGAATTGTTGTGTGCCTAGAGTTTCTTGCTTAATAATGATATTTATCAACTACACTCTCGTTGCTACCGCAACTCCCGTTTGTTGATAAACATCGAACACCGATTTATTTTAAACCATAAAGAAAAAACGATGTTTTAGAATAAGAGAGAGTGCGACAACACGAAGCGCAATTCTAAAATATCATGGAAAAAATCAATAGCATTAAGGTGAAGCCAGTAAAACAAGAGGGTGATGGAAATAAAAAAGCCAAGGGCTATAAATTATTCAATGAGCCGTATGCTAACATATTTCTACTTGCCCGTAAGAAGAGCGGTAAGACGACAGCACTCTTTGAAATACTGAAACGGACAACAGACAGAAAAACCCGTATCGTTATTATCGCTTCAACAATCCACAAGGACTACATTTATAAAGCAATGGTTAAGCACTTTAAGAACAGAGGCAACCCAATGGCAATATATACCTTTCTTAAATCGGATGGTGTAAATGTCATTGATGATGAATTAGACAAACTGAATAAACAGGACGAAAATCTCCATCATGATGGAGATATACATGAAGGCGAAGTAAAACAGGATGAAGAAGAAATAGAGAAACCACAATTTTCATACTTTGGAAAAGAAAAGAAACAGATAAGGGAGACACCGAAAGAAAGACCAAGTAAGTATATTTCTCCAGAGGTTGTTTTTGTTTTGGATGATTTAGGAAGTGGATTAAGAGACAAGTCCGTAAGCGATTTGTTAAAAAAGAATAGGCACTATAAATCAAAGGTGATTATGTCTAGTCAGTATTTAAACGACCTACGGCCAGAAGCCATTAAGCAGTTAGATTATCTATTAATCTTTCCAAGCCAGTCTCATGACAAAATGGAACTCGTGTATAAACACTTAGACTTATCTTTTGATTTTGATTACTTTCTTCAAAAGTATCACGAGGCGACGAAGGAGAGATTTAATTTTCTTTATGTTTCAAGTGTTGATGATGAGTTAAGAAAAAATTTTGCTTACAGATTAAAATAATATTTTTAGAATTAATAAATATTTTTTCATAGTATAATGGTAGTGAAAACAACTCGTATTGAAGTTATTCCAACAATCGGCAAACGAACTATTAACTCAAGCACAATGGCTGGAGGTAAGAAAGTATCTCGTCGCAAGAAGAAGCAAGGAGGCAAGGGACAGGCTGGCGGTAAAATTAACTGGGCAAAGGTTGGAAGAACCGCAATGGCAGTGAATAAATTTCTTCGTGATAACAAGATTATTTCAAAGACTGCGAATGCTCTTGGTGATGTCGGGGTTCCATATGCGTCTCGTATAGGATCTACCGCCGCGAAACTTGGATATGGTAGGCAGAGCGGACGTGGCGCCTTAAAGTTTTGAAAGATAATTGTTTGAAATTATGTATAAATATTTTTTGTTAAAATATACATGGTTTCTAAAACCAAGAAAGTGAAGAAACAGAAATTAAGACCCCCGCGGGTTTATAGAAATAAAAGCGGGAAGCCGTATATTATCCAGAAGGGTAAAAAATATTATCTTAATTTTGGCAAGAAAACAAATGATATGAGCACACTTCAAATCGTTAAACTTTTTATGAAATACTTAAGCACAAAATCAAAGCGTACACCTAAGCGAAAAGAAGACTTAAGAAAAGTCCAAAGCCTATCTGAAATTGAACAAAATACTAGAACAGCCATTAATGACCACTTAGACAAACTTAAAAAGGAGAAATACGAAAAGATTGATGAGATAGACCAAAAAGAGAAAAAAGCACAGGCGGATGCTGAAGAAGAAAAGAAGAGGCAAGAAAGAAAAGACATAGCAGATACTAAGGAAAGGCAGGATGAGTTAGCAAGGATACACCGCAATGAACTATCCGATATCAAGGAACGACAAGAACAAAAAGACAGAGAACTAAGAAGGGAGCAAAAACTCATAGAGGATTTACAATACGAACAGCAAAGGAACCAAAGATTGGCTATTATGCCACCGCCACAGCAGTATCAATATATCATGCCACAACAACAGGGACAACCACAAGCCCCATATCTCCAACACGTTGGAGATAATCAGGGACAACCACAAGCACCGCCACAAGCACCAGCCTTACCTAATTTAGGAGATGAAGCACCATTGAAAACGAAAGAGCAATATGAGGAAGAAAAAAAGCAAAAGCAGAAAGATATTGAAACACTGAAATTAGCAGGATATACAGATAAATTCATTAAAAAGATGAGTCTCAAAGACTTACAAAAAGCCAGTCAAGATATTCAGATGGCTATAGCCACAGCAACGTCTTTAGAAGAACAGAAAAAGTTAGCAGAAGAATATAAAGAAAAACTTGAAAAGGAAAAAAAGAAAGCAGAAGAAAAGGGTAAGCAGCTTGAAAATTTACAAATTAATCAATTTTTAATCTCTGGATTTTCAAAAACTTATCACCCAACCATTACCATAAAAGAGTTAGCACAGGCTTTAAAAAAGAGACTAGATAATGATGGTCATAACAAATTAAATTACAAAGACACTTCAAAGTGGATTATTGACATGATGAAAAGGTTTAATATTGATGTTGGAAGTGAGGTGGAAAACGTAAAAAGAAAAGTAGCAGATTATGCTAGATATGAAAATTATATGGGCATTAGTGAGCAAAAAGGTAGTGGAGCGAAGACATTAGAAGAATTAATGGATAAGGTATTTTCAATAAAAATAATTAAAAAATATTTATCCCGCAAAGATTGGAAACACACAATGAATAAAAAGGACTTTGTAAATACTCTAACGAACAAAATGACGATATACCCAAATGTTGATAAACAAGTTTCAGCGGATTTAAATGTTGATGAAGGGATGCCTCAACCGCTACCCCCGAGTGTAGCGGAGATACCGCTACCACAACCATTAGAGCCACAACCAAAGCAACCAGAGCCACAGCCACAGCAACCCGATCTATTTCAACGCGTTGAAATTGATCTGCCAGACAAAACACAGCCTGAGCCGCCGCCAGACGAACAAACTGGAGAGGGGCGGGGACTAATGACTAATGAAATAGATGAAATAATGAAAAAAATATGGATGGTATCTTGGAGCGATAGCCAGTGATGAAATCTACAAACTAAATCCAGAAAAAAGAAAGCAATATGGATTTATTATGAATTTGGACAATCACAAACAAGCGGGGTCTCATTGGATCGCCGTATGGGTAAGTCTGGATAAAGACAGGAGTGTTGAAGTGTATGACCCTTTGGCTGAATATCAACCGACGGAAGACTTTCAACAACAAATGAAACGGCTAATTGACCGAAGTAATCCTGATAGTTATTTGTTAATGAAAGTTAATCAAGTAAAACAACAATCTGATACAAGCGACACATGTGGATGGCACTCAATGCGGTTTCTTTTAGAGCGAGCAAAAGGAGTGCGATTTAAATTTGCTAGTGGCTATACAGACTTAAAAGAAGACGAAGCGGAAAAATTGAAAGCACAGAATGGTTATGGATTTGACACCTTTTTGTAAAAGATATTTTCTAATATATACACATCATGGAGTACAAGGGAGGAAGAAGTTCGGGTATCTATTACATAAATAGCAAAAATAGAATAACGGGGACGGACAGCGACTTTACACACGAAGTCAATATGAAGGGTCTAGACAATCCCGCACATTGTAAAATTCTTCATATTTATGTGCCGAAATCGTATTACTCCGTGGCTTCACCATATAATACTTTTACATTATCCGAAGACGGATATGAGGCTTTAATTACAATACCTGAGGGAAACTACACAATGAACAATCTAAAAAATAAACTATCTGAGGTGTTATCCGCAGACAGCCCAAATAATTATACTTATGTTGTATCCAGTAATAATACCAACATAGAACCAGAGGACGGCAAATTAACATTCAGTGTGTCAGAGAATAAAGGTATTCAACCGCGGTTTATATTTGATGCTGATACACGTATTCACGAGGTAATGGGTTTTGATAGAAACTCAACATATTTCTTTGCTAATGATTTAATTAAATCGCCAAATGTAATTATTCTAACTGGCGAAAAAACTCTGTATCTTCAATCTGATTTGGTAAATGAAGGAGATAATCACGTGCTACAAGAAATATACACTGCCAACGAAATTCCTTTCGGCTCTGTCATTTATGATGGAAGCGGGTCTGAGTATGGTAAAACATTGTCCGCTAATTCAAACAACGTATTCAGGTTTTATTTGACGGACGAAAACGACCAAGCGATTAATCTTAATGGTTTGGGTATCGTTATGACTTTATTGGTTTATCGTGAAACTAATTACTTTAGTTTATTTAATTCATTCTTCAATCTGTTGAAAGCGAGATAATTAATTTTTGATTTAATTATTTTTTTCTATAAATATATTCTCGTAATCTCAAACTTGTTTGAGATAGCTAATTTACGCTACGTCAAAAAAGAAAAAATGCCTGTCCAATACGGAGGAGAACTAGTCCATCAGACTAAGGAACTGCTCACTGGTAAGTATGAATTGAACAAACTTACCACTCGTGAAGGCTCACAACCCGTCGCACTTACTACTGCTGGTGGTCTGGAAAACACCTTTGAAATTCCTACTAGACCTTTGAACCTTGCGAGGAGTGTGTTGCGATTTACATACACTCCGTCTGGTGGAGGTGGTGGCGGTGGCTACAATCGTATCTATATGGATTGTCTATCTATGATTAAAACTATTGAACTGAGAAGCCGAAGCGGTCAGTATTTGTGTAATCTTCAACACGTGGGTAATTACACAAAGATGATTTGGAAACCAGAAATGAAGTATGAAAAATTTATGGCACTTGAAAATCATGGTGCTGGTGTGGCTAGCGGTGCTATGCTTCAAAAGTGTAATGCTGGAAAAGTTGAAATCGGAACTAGAGCGGAAAGGCGGGCGATTACTACTGGTGCGACTTATGATGCTGTTAGGGATGCTATTCAAACATACTACAAAGTGCCTCTTGTTAATGCCCGTCGCCACGATGATACCGCTCTCGCAGATAGCACTGCTGGAAATTATAGTTTGGTTAATGTTCCTTTTGAGGAGGCTAAGTATTTTGAAGGCGGTGGTGATAATACTGCTACCCCTGTTATTAATGTTAAGTTTCCTTTGGGTATGCTGTTTGGCACTATTTTTGAACTTGATAAGACTATTGGATTTAATGAAATTTTGGATTTGCGTATTGTGTGGGCTGAAACCAACCGCTCTTCATTCTATGGTGCTGATGCGAGTGCTATCTCTGCTGGTGCAACCGCTACGACCGCTGGGGCTATTGTCTCTAACCTAAATCTATTCCTTGCTGTTGAGACTGACCCAAATGTCATCCTCGGAGTCCAGCAAAAGATTGCGGGTGAAGGCTTTCCATTTAAGATTGAGTATCCTATCGCTTGGAAGCAAAGTCTTCAAACAACTCAGCAAAATTTTGTTATCAAAATGAACCGCTCGCAGGGTGAGAGAATTCGTCGTATCTATACATCTGTCTTTAACAGCACTGAGAGTGCCAATACTTCTTTTGATAATGATAATAGAGCAGATGGTAAAGTTATTACTTATTACACAACACTTGATGGAACTCGTCTCCAACAATTTGACGTTGACACATCTGAGAATGAAGACTATATGATTTTGAAGGATAAGTTGAAGGGGAGTGCTATCCTAAACAGCGATGTCTATCATTACAACTGGTTCCACGTAGATACTTGGGATAACAACCGCCCGCTATGCGATAAGGATACCGACGGCTATGAGGTGAGTGGTCTAAGCCTTGACACCGAGAGACGATATGAATTTTCGGCAACTACTCCCAATGCTATCCAAAACCATTACACATTCGCCATTCTTCAGCGAAGTGTGCTTGTGAAGGGAATTGAAATTTTGATGAGTTGATATTTGTAAATTCACACTCTCGTTGCTGTCGCAACTCTCGTGTGTTTTACAAACATCGATGATTAATAAAATATTTTTTTTCTCGTATAATAATATAGGTAATTGACATTTGTGAATTTTGCGAAAGTCGAAGACGAAAGCAAAAGATCACGAATGTCTCATCAGAGAAACTTAATCGCACAAAATCCAGATGGAGAATTTATAAATGTCAGTGTTGGATATGATGGTAATATGGAAACAAATAATTCAAAAACCGCTTTTGGCGAAGCAGTAGTACTAGGTCAATTAATACCAGTATTACAAGAAATCTTTCCATATACCATTAATACTAGGATATGGACAAAAACAGAAACAAAATCGTCTGTGTCATTCTTGAATAATATGGCTGAATTGAAAACTCAAGCGAATGCGACGGCGGATGCAAGATTAGTAAGTAAAAGGAGAATAAAATATAGAACTGGAATGGGTGTCCTTGCCCGCTTTACTGCTATATGGACAACGGATGATACAAAAGATTACTATTCATTTATTGGAATAGGAAATGATCTCGTTGATGGATTTTATTTTTACAAAAATCAAGCAGGAATGAATATCGCGCATATTATTAAAGGAGGTGTTGCAGTTTATATTGACCAAGAAGACTGGGACGACCCATGCGATGGGAATTTCGCTATGCCGAACTTAGACTGGAGCAAAGGAAATGTATTTCAAATTCAATTTCAATATTTAGGTTTTGGTGCTATTAAGTTTTACATTGAAAATCCCATAACAGGATTATTTCAATTAGTTCATATGATTGAGTATGCGAATGCTAATACTGGTGTAAGCCTGCGAAATACAACATTACCTTTTACGGCGGTCATGACAAATGATGCAAAGACTGGAATACAAATTCTTAAAACAGCGAGTGCTAGTTTATTCATTGAGGGAACGAATACGATAAACACAAGTATAACAAACGAAGTGGAAGGAAGTAAAGCAGCAAACACCACTGAAAGTCCTATTATTAGTATAAGAAACAAAGCGGTATTTGATGCGGGAGGTGCTAATTTAGCAAATTATTCAAATGTTTATCCCACTTTGATAAGTATTACAAATGAAGATACTAAGTCAAATGTTGTTAGAATGGTATTAAATGGAACACTAACTGGAGCAGGTTTTGCTGATGTTGATTCTAAGTATTCAATTGTAGATACTGACACAAAGGCGAGTGCTATCGCAAACGGAACAACAACTTTTAAACTATATGTTAATTCTCAATCAACTCAACAAATCAATCTTAGAAGTTATGATATATACCTATCGCCGAGTGATGTATTAACTTTTACGCAGAAGTCTGTCTCTGCTGGTGGAGGAGGAAATGTCAATATTATCGCTAACTTCATAGAAGACCAATAGATATTTATGAGCATCGCTTTCATTCGCTACGCTCATTTTCGCTTGCTCATAAACATCGTTTAAAAGTGAAGTAAATAATAAAAAAAAAATAAACGGGAGGCGATGTTCGTAAAACACACGGGAGCGGGGTATCTCAAACAAGTTTGAGATTGGAGTGTATATTTACGAATATCAATTATAAATATTTTTTACCGCATCTTTGTTATTAAAATAAGGTTGTTGAATTAAATATTCAAGGTATGGTTTGTCAATCTTAGCGACATCTTCAATTTTCATTTTTTTATACTTACCATATTGAAGAAAAATATCGGTTTCACTTTGTGCTATTTCTTCGCCGACCTTAGCCTTTATTTCGGTGATACCAGTCTCTTTTAAATCAGCAGTAGTAAAAGGAGTGCTTTCTTCTTCGTCCGTTATAGCAAATGTTGATTTATCTTGCAAATCAACATTGGACGGAATTACTACTTTAACATTATCATCAAATGTGGAATGTCCACATTGGTTGGAAATCCCAACATTGGGCTTATATTGTTCGTAGAAAGAAACAATGTCGGGTTTAGTCCATTTAATAGTGGGTTTCTTAACTTCGCTGTCAAGGTTCCATTTTTCAATTTCATTCAAGTAGTCCTGCTTGGTGCTTAGGTCTGTCATTGATATACTATTAATATTATTTTTTTTAATATATTTTTTTACTTCACTTTTAATGTCGATGAATTTATCAAACCAAGGCTGTTTCATAACCCATTCAAGGTATGGCTTATCAATAACCGCTATATCTTGAATTTTCTTACCTTTATACTTACCAAATGGAAAAGTATCCTTTGGCTTGCCAGCCCTCGCATTTTCAATAATTTGAATTTCGTCGTTAATTATCTTTTTAACATCGGTAAGAGAAAATGTTTCTTTTTTATTTTCAATAGAGAGTTTCTCAAACTTCTCGCGTAGTCTGGTTAGGGCGGTCATTGGTATATATAGAGTGGTAAAAAATTTATTAAAAAAAATTAATTATTTATTTTTTCTTTTTTTAATAATTAATTCTTTTATGTCCTTATATGGTATCCTCGCGGAATGCTATCATTTTCATTGATAAACTCACGACCGCACCATCTTGTTTTATTAACAACTTTTACCACATTCTTTTGGTGTTGGATACTAAAGTGTTCAATGTGTTGCTGTTTGCTGTTTCTGCTCGTGTGTATCTTTTTCATTATGAAGTCTCTTGTGTTTGTTAAACTTTCGCCCTTGTCCATTAATTCATATGAGCGGGATTTAATTTCTTTAAGTCTAAGCCTTTACCTCTGAAATGAAAGTATGTTTTCTTGTCATCCTTCTTTATATACTCTAACATATACAATTTTGGTGCTATCCATAAACCGTTTATTATTTTACAATTAGTTCCGAGGTCGTCATCCATTCCACCGATTGTTTTATCTCTAAATCTCTTTATACGTTCAATATTTCTTACATGGCTTTGAATGCTATCTGTATCCGTATAATAATAGTCTCTGTCTGGGTCGTTGTCTGGGTTGGCTTCATTCATATACTTATACATAATTCGTCTGCTGTATGCTAATATGAATGCCCCGTATTGAGTGGGTTTTGTAATTTTATCTTCTATTATTTGTTCGTCGCGCGGTGTTCCAGAGATAAGCCATAATTCACCATTCGCCTCATCAAATTTCTCAATATCGGTTATCACGTGTTTAGCCCAGAATTTCCAGTATTCGTGATTTTTAGAAATATATTTACTCACTGAGTTTATCGGTCTTTGCATTGTCTTTCCATATAGAGCATTCATAAATAACTTCGCCAATAAATACTGCGGTGTTCCTTTCTTTGAGTTTTGTTTTTTCTTGAATAAGTCCGATATATACTCTTTGAATACTGGTTCGGCTCCTTCTGTATAATAGCCTCGGTTGATTTTGACTTGGTAGCCGAGTTCAATCATATCTTCAATATCAACAGAAGTAAGCCATTGGTCTTTCATATCTCTTAACTCCCATTTTAAGCATCCTTTACTATCGCGAAAAGGCACACGTGGGTGTAATAGATTTTTTGGATAAATGTAATCAACATTATATATTCCAAGTTTCCCTTTCATTTCTCCTTCACATTCATTTATTTCACCCGTCATATAATTTTCAAGCATTGCCGTTGGATAAAGACTTACAACATCCGCATCAATAAGATAATCTACAACCTCATCAAAGCCAATTTCACCATTTATGTATTTTTGATATTGTTCTGAGATAAATCTCCTTTTGCTTGGGTAAGTTCTAGCACCATATACAGCCTTTCTGAAATCACTTTCTTGATTTACTTTTGGGAGATATATTCTATATTTTTTACGTATCTTCTTTTTCCAAAGATTAAAGGTTAAAGAAGACGTAGAAATAAATTCAGAAAGATTTGTTTTATGTTCTTCGTATATCGGTTTATTTAGTGTTTCGTATAGTTCCTTTAATCCCATAACATCTTTTTCTAAATACAATAAACATTCTTTTTTCATATCATCTCCCATTTCTTCCCATCGTTTCGCTTTTTCATGGTCAAAATCACCTTTTAAAACATTACATCCCAAACTTTCGAGGTTCTTTTTAAGGCTTCCTTCTGTGTGCTTAGACAAGTCCCAAAATTTCATATTTTTATATTCCATTGAAATAATGGCACCATTATTAATCAACGGAGTGTCTTTTATTTTTCTTTTAATAAATTCTTTTTGAAGAAAGTAATGGTCAAATTTACTTCCATTAAAAGCATTAACATATAATGTTGCCTTTGGTTTCTTCTTTTTTAATTCCTCCGCATATTGAAAGATTATGTCAATTAGTTTTGAAATACAATCATCGCCAGCGACATATTTAAAACCGATATCCGCAATCGTATAACCTGCTATATACGCGGTATGGATTTCAGCCTCATTTCTATATGTTTCTAAATCATAATGAAAATCTCATCTTGATTGTTATATTTCATTTCAACAAATCTGGTCAATAATCTTCTTTTATCTTTAAACATCCCATCAACATATGATTGTCTGTCCTCATTACAAGTATGTTTAACAAAGTATGTTTTATAACAATCGGGGCATTTCTTTTTGTTTCTTGTTATAAAACCTAAATAATGATTTTCTTTGAGATAACAAAGCACATCAGCAGTAATTAAAGGGTCTTCATAATTTTTAAATGTCTGTTTGCTTGTCGCATCAGTCAATTCAAAATATTTCCCTTCAATACAATATTTTTTAAGATTTCAAAACCAATTGAAAGCGGTATATATGAATTATTTTCAAGGTTAAATTCGCTTCTAATATCATTACAAACTTTTTTATTAAGTTGTGATTTACCTTTCACTGGTAAATTTAATATATCTTTAAAAACATAGAAGAAGCAATTATTATCCTTACTCCTTGGATTAATATGAATTCCTTCATCTGTTTTATGTTTTTTATCCCTTCCTGATTGATTACATCCGCCTCCGTCTTCCTGAATAAACTCAATCCTCATAAATTGAATGAAGCGGTCGTAATACTATCCATTAGCGCTGGCTTCTAAATTTTCCTCATTGTATTGATAAATAGCATTAAATAAATTTTCAATGTCCTTTATCCTTACCGCATTGAAAGTTTTCCATCTATAAAACTTTTCGTCATCAATATCAGTAATATAAGCAAACTTAACGTGGATACTCGCATTCTCTGTCATACCTCTGCTTTTAACATCTCTTACCGCTCTCATTATTGTATAATCTATCTCATCCATATCATAGAAGTTGATATCAAGTTGTTTAAAGCGGTATGTGAGTGAATTTAAGGCTCTATTTCGCACTGGTCTTAACTCAATAAGTTTAACCTCTCGCTTCTTCGCTTCCTGTGTCTTAGTTTCCCTTAAGTTCGCTCTAGTCTTTGCCAGTTCTACATTTTCCTTCGTTGGTCTGGGTGGTAATGGTGGTGGCATTACTTTTATATTAGGGTGGATATAAAAATATTGAAATAAATTAAATTGTTTTACCTTTATATATATATATATAAATTGTCTTACCTTTAATATGAAATTCATAATTTTTAGAAAAAAATCATTTTTTGTTTTTCGTTTTTGTTTACGCTCCTCTCGCCTCATTTCTTCGTATTCCTTAAGTTTTCTATTTCGTTCTTTTGATTGCTCCTTCCTCTTTTGATTAATTTCGTCCTTATTTCTTTTGTAATATGCGAGCGCCTTTTCGGAGTTAGCCTTTCGTTTATCCTCAGGTGTGAGATATTTCTTGTGTCTCCCCATATCTATATTATAAGTAATATAATTTATTTCTTTAAATGGTTTTACATTTTATTTTTATAACATTATTATAACAAATCACGAGTGATTTTTATAATATCTTTCCAAGTCGTCGTTTCTACGAATTATACGAATAACTTTATGCCCACCTATCATAACTTCTTCTTTCTCTGCGAAGTGGTCTCTATGAAAGTCTGATTTTTCGTGTTGATATTTTCCGTATATCCCTATTACCTTACCGCATACACAGGTATATTTCTTTTTTCTTCTTTCCTTTACATATTCCGCTCTCTTCTGTTTTCTGTTAATCATGTTTATATAAAGTAAATAAATAAGTCTATTTTTTTCAAAATGGACTTTGTTTATTAAAATGGGGTTTTCCGTCGGTGCTCGTGCGGTGTGTTTTTTTATGTCTTGATAAGTTCGCTCTTGAAACCTCCGCACCGCATTCACATTTTATTTTTTCGGTTGCTTTCTTGTTCCTTTGCTCTCTATTTTTTTGTTCGTATAATTGTTTAGAATTAGGTCTCAAATAGTCCTCCATTTGCATAAATATATTTTTCGTTAATCTTTATAAGGAATAACGAAGCGGTTCGTTAATCTTTATTTTTGTTTTTGAAGTAGAGGAAAACGAATTTATTCATTTTGTTTGCTTGTATTGATTGAAAATTTTGATTTCGTTATTTTGCTGTTTTGTGCTCTTGTATTGAAAGTTCGGGAGATTAGGAAGGAAGGCTTATTTCGTTGTATATACAACCCGAAATGTAGTCGCGAATTTGCAAAAATTCACGACACATTTAGGGTTATCAACTACTGCAACTCCCGTTTGTTGATAAACATCGTAAAAAATAAAATGGAAGACGATGTTTGAGAATAAGCGAGAAATCTGGCGATTAGCCAGATAGAAGCGAAATTCTCAAATATCAAAGAAATGAACATTCATAGGTATGTGTCATATACCATCTATTATCACCCGCACAGATTAACGGCAGGGCTTCATCAAAACTAACACACCAATCACTCATAGGCTTATACACATATTTAAATTTAGTTTCTATTCCTTGCTTTATACAATAAGCACAACTCTCATTTTTTTTTCTCACTGACCCGTGAGTAAAAGTCGCAGGCCGTCCGAGCAGAAATATTAATTGATAAAAAGTTTATTAGCACTAATATAGAGGACATCATGGCTACTGAATATAGATATCAGCGGATTATTTTTCTGAGCAATGATTTTGCTGGAGGAAGCAAAACATTTAATAAAAATATTCAAATGTCATTCACACCCACCAAAATGAATGTAAAATTTATCCACTATATGAACGACCAGACAGAGACAAAAACAAGAATTCTTTACATGGATAGAATTGGAATTATTGGAACATTTGCGGACAGCACCACAGCAAACATTTCAAAACTCGGTTATAACTTGGGTGTTGTCGGATGGACTGACGGACAATATACATTTAAAGTCCTTGAAACTGACAGCGGAAATATTGATACAGGAAATTTAGCGGGAAGAATTGTTATCGCTTTGGAATTTTTGGCTTAGAATATATACAATGGAGAAGTTGAATAACGTGAAGGTGAAACCAGTGAAGCAGGATGGTGAAGGTAATAAACAGGCGAAAGGTTATAAATTATTCAACGAGCCGTATGCCAACATATTTCTACTCGCCCGTAAGAAGAGCGGGAAAACGACAGCACTCTTTGAAATACTGAAACGGACTACAGACAGAAAAACCCGTATTGTCATTATTGCTTCAACAATTCACAAGGACTACATTTATAAAGCAATGGTAAAGCACTTTAAGAACAGAGGCAACCCAATGGCAATATATACCTTTCTTAAATCAGATGGTAATCTCCGACGTGTCGGAGATAGTGTCATTGATTATGAACTTGACAAACTGAACAAACCAGATGAAGAGCAGGAAGGCGAAATTAAACAGGATGATAAAGAACCTATGGAGAAACCACAATTTCTTTATTTTGGAAAAGAAGAAAAAAAGAAAACTACATAACCAAAAGAACGACCAAGTAAGTATATTTCTCCAGAGGTTGTTTTTGTTTTGGATGATTTAGGGAGCGGTTTAAGAGATAAGTCCGTAAGCGATTTGTTAAAAAAGAACAGACACTATAAATCAAAGGTGATTATGTCTAGTCAGTATCTGAACGACCTACGACCAGAAGCCATTAAGCAGTTAGATTATTTGTTAATCTTTCCAGGCCAGTCTCAGGACAAATTGGAACTCGTGTATAAACATTTAGACTTATCTTTTGATTTTGATTACTTTCTTCAAAAGTATCACGAAGCAACAAAGGGACGATTTAATTTTCTTTATGTTTCAAGTGTTGATGATGAATTTCGGAAGAATTTTAATTTTCGTCTTAAGTAAAATAATATTTTTTATAATTATTTTTCTGTATTATACATGCCAGTATCACCAGTGATAATTTCACAACCATCAGGATATAAAATCGGATACAATCCATCAATGCCACAGAAGGTAGGAAAAAGAAAACTAAGAAGAAGGGATGTGGGCAAAAGGGAGGAAAGATTAACTGGGCTAAGGTCGGAAAGACAGCCTTGGCTGTTAATAAATTTCTTCGCGATAATAAGGTAATCTCTAGAACTGCGGGGGCATTGAGTAGCATTGGGGTGCCTTACGCAGGTAGTGTTAGTGCTACAGCATCAAAACTCGGATATGGTAAGCAACGAGGAGGTGCTGTAAAGTTTCGCTGATGATATTTGAAAATCCACACTCCCGCTACTGCTCCCGTGTGTTTTTCAAATATCGAAAACAGATTTATTTTTTCATAATAAAAAAACGATGTTTTAGAATAAGAGAGAGTGCGACAGCACGAAGCGCAATTCTAAAATATCTATACAATGGTCGCTAAAACCAAAACATCAAAGGCTAAGGTAAGACCCCCACGAGTATATAGAAATAAGAGCGGAAGGCCTTATATTATCCAGAAGGGTAAAAAATATTATCTTAATTTTGGTAAGAAAACAAATGATTTAAGCACATTACAAATTGTTAAACTTTTTATGGAATATATTGGTAATAAGCCAAAGTCGCAAAAGGCTAGTCGCAAGCCAAGGGAAAAAATAATCAAATCTGATTTCAATCGTCTTGAACACGAGAACCGAAACCAGATACAAAGCAACTTACGAAAGAAATATGAGTTAATACATGATGAGGAAGCAAAGGAAAAGAAGAAAAGGGATGAGATAGAAGAAGAAAAGAAAAGGCTAGAACGAAAGGACGTAGCAGATGCTAAGGAAAGACAAGATATAATGGATAGGGAACATAAAAGAGAACTAGCGGATATTAATGAACGGCAAGAACAAAAAGCCAGAGAACTAAGAAGGGAGCAAAAACTCATAGAAGATGTAAAATATGAAGAAGACAGAAAAAATAGGATACAAGCATTACCACCGCCATCACAATATCAATATATAATTCTCAGGTGTGGTTATAACCGCACCAATAGCAATGAATAGTTATCTAACACATAATTCAATAAACTGGGTAAATAAAACATTTCCGATAAATGTGGATGAATTCGGCAATATTAGTATGGGAAGGAAGAATATAACAGGAGTTAATTTACTAAATACCAAAGATGTTGATGAATGGATATTTGAACACCAAGATAATAATTATAAAGTTTCAGCGAGTGGAAGTATAGATAGCCACAGCGATGTGACAATAACAGGCTTCCAGCAGATAACCAATTACTCATTTATAGCACGGGGCAATGGAGAAACACCACACCACCCTTTCTTAGATTAGACGGCACTGCTAGTATGACGGGGGCACTAAATATGAATGGTTATGCTATTTCGGGGGCTTCTACATATAATGGAATTAATCTCGCTAATCTCGCAGTTGATGGTTCGGTGGTCAAACTAACAGGAGACCAAACTATAGCGGGTATTAAAACATTCAGCAGTATAATAAATGCGAGTGCGGGGATTGATATGAAAAGCCAAAGCATAACAAATGTAAATCAACTAAATGGCAGGTCTATCACAACTTGGCTATCAGAGCACGATACTAACACGGCTAAAGTGTCGGCGAGTGGAAGTATTGATACACATAGCGATGTGATTATAACAACAGCAGCAGATAATCAACTACTCATTTATAGCACTGGACAATGGAGAAACGTGGCATCACCCTTTCTTAGATTAGACGGCACTGCTAGTATGACGGGAGGACTAAATATGGGAAACCAAAGCATAACAAACGTGAATCTGGTTGATGGTGTGGATGTTTCTGTCCTTGATACTTCGGCAGTTAAAACCTCAGCAAACCAAACCATAGCAGGAATTAAGACATATAGCAGTGGCGTTGAAATAACGGGAAATTCAATAAACTCAACAACAAATGGCACATTCATCGTTTTCAATTCTACCAGTAATATCGGGTCTATTGCTAGTTTGGATATGAACACGGCAACATATTACAACTTTGAAATTTCTGCGAAAAAAATAAGTTTTATTATTGGCGGGACGATTGTTTCGTGGTTTAATGCTACTGGCTTAGATTGTAATAGCAGTCGGATTGTTAATCTGGGAGCACCACAAAATGCGAATGAAGCGGTAAATAGGCAATATCTGGACGACAATTGTGTGAAACTAACAACAGACCAAACCATAACAGGAAGTAAAACATTTAATGGGGCGAGCACTACGATAAAATATCTAACTTTAACGAACAACGCCGATTTTAATAATCAAACTATCACTAATGGCGGAAATATCACATATAATGGTGCGAAGATATTAAACCAAAATGGAGGAGATATATTCTTTTCACAGACATCAGGTGATTATCAATATTTCTTATTTACTCTAAATACCGCTACAAGTGGAACCGCGAACCAACGAGGTTATGTATTTACGAATGTAGCATTTGATGTAAAAGGAGCAGGACTTTATATTTCAAAACTTTTGGATAATAAAAGTGCTTCGTGTGACATCGTCCGTTTTAACAATGCTGGCGGTATGCGATTTTATGGTGCTTTGGATATGAACTCAAACAACATAACAAATGGTGGAACAATGACGGGAACTACAATCACTTCAACTGCGGGGATATCAACAACAACATTAACGGCGAGCGGATTATTAACAGCAGATGGCAGTTGTAAGTTATCTATTCAAAATAAAGTAGATGGAGGAAATGGACAGGGTATACTTTTGTGGGATACAGACAACGCAGGATGGGGAATTTATATGGCTCAGCCTGGGGCAGGTAAAAGTCTATCTGGTGGGTCTGCGGTTGCTGGCAACGATATTTCAGGCTTTGCTATAAGATTTAGGTCTGGTTTTGCTTCGGCGGATGGTTTTGTGTGGGAAAATTCTAATAGCAATTGTTAATGTCATTAAATGGGGCAAACGGGACTTTATGGACGAAAGGATTAATAACGGCTAGTGCGGGTATATCAACAACAACGGCAACTGCGAGTGGATCAATAACAGCAAATGCGGGTATATCAACAACAACATTAACTGCGAGTGGATTAATAACGGCAAATGCGGGAATTATATACACAGGCACACTATCATCGGCATTAGCATCAACTAATGGGGCAAAAATAGCAATTCAAGGACAAACAGACGGGACGAATGCGAGAGGAATATTTGTATGGGATGCTACTAATTCAAACTGGGGGATTTATATGTCTCAGTCTGGGAATAATAAATCATTAAGTGGAGGAACAGCACCAGCAGGAGGAGGCGGAGGATTAACTTCTTATGCTATTAGATTTAAAGTGAATAATTCTTCAACGAGTGGGTTCATATGGGAGAATAATTCAAATACTGCTTTAATGTCATTAAGAGCGAGCGATGGTCAGTTATGGGTATTATCTAATCCAATTCAATATTCAGACAGGAGAAAAAAAGAAGACATAAAGGAATGCTTAGGCTTAGATTTTATTAATAAGTTAAATCCAGTCTGCTATCGTATGATTGATGATAACAAGAAACAGAGAACGGGTTTGATAGCACAGGAATTAGAAGAAATACTAATAGAAATGGATATGCTAGATTTTGGTGGTTTTATAAAAGAAACAATTATGGTTCCGTGTCCAAAGCAAAGAAAGGAATGCGAATTGAAAGGTGTGAGTGTTAATCCAGAAGATGTTAAATGTGTTGATAGTGGTGATGTCGGTTATGGTATAGGTTATTCCGAGTTTATCGCCCCGTTAATTAAAGCGGTTCAACAATTATCAGAAAAGGTAGTTAATTTAGAAAAAGAAAATAAACTTTTACTTAATATACTACAAGACCAAGCAAATCAATAAGCAGAAATCAGAGTGGCCGTTCTTGATAATGTCAAATAATACAACCAGACTTCACAGACCCCCACCTATCATGGATATGGATGGCGAACTAACTCCAGAATTAAAGTCTCGTGTTCTTGAAGTAGAACTAAAGAATGAGGAAAAAAAAGTAGAGCACGAATTGGAAGATAACTGGAATTGTTGTTGTATAAAAAACAGACCGACCGACAGCCGACTTATTAAATACTTATTTCAAATGGGTATCATTATTGCCATTATAACCCTTTGTATCGTGAGGCTATCTGAAAAGAACTTGCCGTGCGAGGTTGCTAACACTTATGTAGGTATTTTAACATTGCTTATCGGCAATTGCCTTCCATCGCCTTCTTCAAGTAAGAAGTGATATTTATCAACTTCACTATCGTTGCTGTCGCAACTCCCGTTTTTTGATAAACATCGTAAAAAAATAAAATGGAAGACGATGTTTGAGAATAAGCGAGAAATCTGGCGATTAGCCAGATAGAAGCGAAATTCTCAAATATCAAAGAAATGAACATTCATAGGTATGTGTCATATACCATCTATTATCACCCGCACAGATTAACGGCAGGGCTTCATCAAAACTAACACACCAATCACTCATAGGCTTATACACATATTTAAATTTAGTTTCTATTCCTTGCTTTATACAATAAGCACAACTCTCATTTTTTTTTCTCACTGACCCGTGAGTAAAAGTCGCAGGCCGTCCGAGCAGAAATATTAATTGATAAAAAGTTTATTAGCACTAATATAGAGGACATCATGGCTACTGAATGTAAATATCAGCGGATTATTTTTCTAAGCAATGATTTTGCTTGAGGAAGCAAAACATTTAATAAAAATATTCAAATGTCATTCACACCCACCAAAATGAATGTAAAATTTATCCACTATATGAACGACCAGACAGAGACAAAAACAAGAATTCTTTACATGGATAGAATTGGAATTATTGGAACATTTGCGGACAGCACCACAGCAAACATTTCAAAACTCGGTTATAACTTGGGTGTTGTCGGATGGACTGACGGACAATATACATTTAAAGTCCTTGAAACTGACAGCGGAAATATTGATACAGGAAATTTAGCGGGAAGAATTGTTATCGCTTTGGAATTTTTGGCTTAGAATATATACAATGGAGAAGTTGAATAACGTGAAGGTGAAACCAGTGAAGCAGGATGGTGAAGGTAATAAACAGGCGAAAGGTTATAAATTATTCAACGAGCCGTATGCCAACATATTTCTACTCGCCCGTAAGAAGAGCGGGAAAACGACAGCACTCTTTGAAATACTGAAACGGACTACAGACAGAAAAACCCGTATTGTCATTATTGCTTCAACAATTCACAAGGACTACATTTATAAAGCAATGGTAAAGCACTTTAAGAACAGAGGCAACCCAATGGCAATATATACCTTTCTTAAATCAGATGGTAATCTCCGACGTGTCGGAGATAGTGTCATTGATTATGAACTTGACAAACTGAACAAACCAGATGAAGAGCAGGAAGGCGAAATTAAACAGGATGATAAAGAACCTATGGAGAAACCACAATTTCTTTATTTTGGAAAAGAAGAAAAAAAGAAAACTACATAACCAAAAGAACGACCAAGTAAGTATATTTCTCCAGAGGTTGTTTTTGTTTTGGATGATTTAGGGAGCGGTTTAAGAGATAAGTCCGTAAGCGATTTGTTAAAAAAGAACAGACACTATAAATCAAAGGTGATTATGTCTAGTCAGTATCTGAACGACCTACGACCAGAAGCCATTAAGCAGTTAGATTATTTGTTAATCTTTCCAGGCCAGTCTCAGGACAAATTGGAACTCGTGTATAAACATTTAGACTTATCTTTTGATTTTGATTACTTTCTTCAAAAGTATCACGAAGCAACAAAGGGACGATTTAATTTTCTTTATGTTTCAAGTGTTGATGATGAATTTCGGAAGAATTTTAATTTTCGTCTTAAGTAAAATAATATTTTTTATAATTATTTTTCTGTATTATACATGCCAGTATCACCAGTGATAATTTCACAACCATCAGGATATAAAATCGGATACAATCCATCAATGCCACAGAAGGTAGGAAAAAGAAAACTAAGAAGAAGGGATGTGGGCAAAAGGGAGGAAAGATTAACTGGGCTAAGGTCGGAAAGACAGCCTTGGCTGTTAATAAATTTCTTCGCGATAATAAGGTAATCTCTAGAACTGCGGGGGCATTGAGTAGCATTGGGGTGCCTTACGCAGGTAGTGTTAGTGCTACAGCATCAAAACTCGGATATGGTAAGCAACGAGGAGGTGCTGTAAAGTTTCGCTGATGATATTTGAAAATCCACACTCCCGCTACTGCTCCCGTGTGTTTTTCAAATATCGAAAACAGATTTATTTTTTCATAATAAAAAAACGATGTTTTAGAATAAGAGAGAGTGCGACAGCACGAAGCGCAATTCTAAAATATCTATACAATGGTCGCTAAAACCAAAACATCAAAGGCTAAGGTAAGACCCCCACGAGTATATAGAAATAAGAGCGGAAGGCCTTATATTATCCAGAAGGGTAAAAAATATTATCTTAATTTTGGTAAGAAAACAAATGATTTAAGCACATTACAAATTGTTAAACTTTTTATGGAATATATTGGTAATAAGCCAAAGTCGCAAAAGGCTAGTCGCAAGCCAAGGGAAAAAATAATCAAATCTGATTTCAATCGTCTTGAACACGAGAACCGAAACCAGATACAAAGCAACTTACGAAAGAAATATGAGTTAATACATGATGAGGAAGCAAAGGAAAAGAAGAAAAGGGATGAGATAGAAGAAGAAAAGAAAAGGCTAGAACGAAAGGACGTAGCAGATGCTAAGGAAAGACAAGATATAATGGATAGGGAACATAAAAGAGAACTAGCGGATATTAATGAACGGCAAGAACAAAAAGCCAGAGAACTAAGAAGGGAGCAAAAACTCATAGAAGATGTAAAATATGAAGAAGACAGAAAAAATAGGATACAAGCATTACCACCGCCACCACCAATATCAATATATTATGCCACCACAACATGGACAGCCACAAGCACCGCCATTAGGAGCACCACAACAAGCACCGCCATTAGGAGCACCACCATAAGCACCTCCATTACCTAATTTAGGAGATGAAGCAATATGAGGAAGAAAAAAAGCAAAAGCAGAAAGATATTGAAACACTGAAATTAGCAGGATATACAGATAAGTTCATAAAAAAGATGAGTCGTAAAGACTTACAAAAAGCCAGTCAAGATATTCAGACGGCTATAGCCACAGCGACATCTTTAGAGGAACAGAAAAAGTTAGCAGAAGAATATAAAGAAAAACTTGAAAAGGAAGAAAAGAAGGCAGAAGAAAATGGTAAGCATTTTGAAAATTTACAAATTAATCAATTTTTAATCTCTGCATTTTCAAAAACTTATCACCCAAACATTACTATAAAAGAGTTAGCACAGGCTTTAAAAAAGAGACTAGATAGTGATGGACATAAAAAATTAAGCTACAAAGACACTTCAAAGTGGATTATTGACATGATTAAAAGGTTTAATATTGATGTTGGAAATGAAAAGGAAAACATAAAAAGAAAAGTAGCGGATTATGCTAGATATGAAGAGTATATGGGTATTAATGAGCAAAAAGGTAGTGGAGCGAAGACATTAGAAGAATTAATTGATAAGGTATTTTCAATAAAAATAATTAAAAAAATATTTAACCCGCAAAGATTGGAAACACACCATGAACAAACATGATTTTGTAAATACTCTAACGAACAAAATGACTATAGATCCAAATGTAGATAAACAAGTTTCAAATGATTTGAATATTGACGAGGGAATGCCCCAACCGCTACCCCCGAGCGTCGCGGATACAGCCATACCCCCAAGCGTCGCGGAGACAGCCATACCCCCAAGCGTCGCGGAGACGCCAGAGCAACCACAGACGGACGAGCAACAGCAAGAGCAAGTCCCCTTACAAGGAGAGGGTCGCGGTTTAATGACCAATGAAATAGATGATATAATGAAAAATATGGATGGTATCTAGGAGCAATAGCCAGTGATGAAATTTACAAGTTGAAGCCAGGAAGCAGAAAACGATACGGATTTATTATGAATTTGGACAATCACAAGCAAGCAGGGTCTCATTGGATCGCAGTATGGATAAGTCTAGATAAAGACAGGAGTGTTGAAGTCTATGACCCCTTAGCACTTTATGAACTGAAACAACTAATAGACAAAAGCCACCCCAATAGTTATTTGTTAATGAAGGTCAATCAAGTAAAGCAACAATCAAACACCTCAGACACGTGCGGTTGGCATAGTATGAGATTTTTAATGGAGCGAGCGAAAGGCAACAGGTTTAAGTTTGCTACTAGCTACACAGACTTAAAAGAAGAAGAAGCGGAAAAGTTAAAAGCACAGAATGGGTATGGGTTTGACACCTTTTTATAAAAGATATTCGTAAATCCACACTCTCATTCGTTTCACTCATTTTCGTGTGTTTTACAAATATCGTATCCCATTTAATTTTTTCCAAAGTAAAAAACGATGTTTTAGAATAAGCGAGAGTGACAACGAAAGCGCTATTCTAAAATATCTATCATGGAGTATAAGGGAGGAAGAAGTTCGGGTATTTACTATATCAACAGCAAAAACAGAATAACTGGCACAGATAGCGACTTTACACACGAAGTCAATATGAAGGGGCTAGACAATCCCACACATTGTAAAATACTTCATATTTATGTGCCGAAATCGTATTACTCTGTGGCTTCACCATATAATACTTTTACTCTTAGCGAAGATGGGTATGAGGCTTTAATTACGATACCTGAGGGAAACTACACAATGAACAATCTAAAAAATAAGTTGTCGGAGGTGCTAACCGCAGACAGCCCAAATAATTATACTTATGTTGTATCCAGTAATAATACCAACATAGAACCAGAGGATGGCAAATTAACATTCAGTGTGTCAGAGAATAAGGGAATTCAACCGCGGTTTATATTTGATGGTGATACCCGTATTCACGAGGTTATGGGGTTTGATAGAAATTCTACATATTTCTTCGCTAATAATTTTGTTAAATCGCCGAACGTAATTATTCTAACTGGCGAAAAGACTGTATACCTTCAATCGGACTTAGTTGGTGAAGGAGATAATCATGTGCTACAAGAAATATACACCGCCAACGAAATTCCATTTGGTGCCATTATATACGACGGAAGTGGGTAGGAGTATGGTAAGAAATTATCCA
The DNA here is from genome assembly GCA_019918135.1 of Paulinella micropora. Classification (NCBI taxonomy): domain Eukaryota; phylum Cercozoa; class Imbricatea; order Euglyphida; family Paulinellidae; genus Paulinella; species Paulinella micropora. Next base: position 270,337 of record WBZZ01002347.1, on the reverse strand, counting down.
CCAGTTCAAATAATGTATATAGGTTTTATCTTACAGACGAAAACGATCAGGCTATAAATCTTAATAGACTTGGAATTGTTATGACATTGTTGATTTACAGAGAGACAATTATTTTAATTTATTTACATCATTCTTCAATTTGTTAAAGGTGAGGTAAGGTAATTAATTAATTTTAGAATTATTTATTTTTTTCTATAAATATATTCTGGTGAATTAGTTAATTTTCACGACTGCCAAAAAACCTAAAAACAAAATGCCAACTCAACACGGAGGCGAACTAGATTTCAGTAAGACTGATTATATCAGTGCTTCGTATCGCTTGAACAAGCTAGCCCCTCGTGAGGGATCTGCTTCATTTGAAGTCACTACTGCGGGAGGTCAAGAACGATCATTTGACCTTATTAGCCGACCTTTTAATCTCGCTCGGTCATATTTGAGTTTTACTTATACTATGAGAGCGCCTCTTGTTGCCAACACTTATACTAGAATTTTTATGGACTGCCTTTCGCAAATTTCTCAAATTCAACTTCAGACCCGTAGCGGTGTTTATCTGTGCGACGTTAACAACCTTAGACATGTGACTAAGATGTTGTGGAAACCAGAAATGAGTTTGAAGGATTTCCTAGACCTTCCTAACCACGGGGATGCTAGTGGATATGGATGTATGCTCCAAAAGTGTAATGCTAACGGCTTGATTAACATTAGTGCAGTTGAAGGAACTAGAACAGCCTTTCGTGCGGCCGCTGATGGTAATAACGATGTTGCTGCCGCAACTCAGGGTCTATTGCGAGAGCCAGTGGTTTCTGCTCGTCGTCACGATGATGCTGCTTTGACGACTGGAGTTGGAGCACTATCCGCCGTAAATGTTAATTACAACGAGGCGAAGTATCTTGTGGCAAGTGGAGCAACTGCCGCTTTTGCCATTAATGTTAAAATTCCTTTGGGTATGATTATTAACACTATTTTCGCACTTGATAAGACTATATGTTTCCAGATATTTTGACTATGCGAATTGTGTGGAGTGCTACTGACAGAACCGGTTATACGGTGACGAATGGTGCAGCTACTTGTATTAGCACTGTTTATCTTGCCGCACTAAATGCTACACTGCCTATGGCTGTATCTGCTGATGTTACCAATCTTAACTTGTTTCTTGCTATTGAATTAAACCCCGACGTTATTCAATCAATTCAACAGAAGATTGCTAGCCCCGAAGGAATGAGTTTCAATATTGATTATCCCTATGTTTATAAGAATTCAATTGGAGTAACCCAAACCCAAAATATTGTATTGTGATTATTATATTGCGATTATCGTTTGATATCCGTAAGGGATACTATCATTATCTGTGTAGAAGTCTCGCCCACACCATCGCGATTATTAACAACTTTTACTACATTCTTTTGGTGTTGTATGCTAAAGTGTTCAATGTGTTGTTGTTTGCTGTTTCTGCTCGTGTGTATCTTCTTCATTATTGAAGTCTCTTGTGTTTGTTAGGCTTTCGCCCTTGTCCATTAATTCATATGAAGCGGGATTTAATTTCTTTAAGTCTAAGCCTTTACCTCTAAAGTGGAAGTGTGTTTCCTTTTCATCCTGCTTTACATACTCCAACATATATAAATTGGGTGCTATCCATAAACCTTTTATTATTTTTCAACCAGTTCCAAGGTCATCATCCATTCCTCCGATTGTTTTATCTCTAAATCTCTTTATCCGTTCAATATTTCTTACATGACTTTGAATGCTGTCTGTGTCTGTATAATAATAGTCATTGTCTGGGTTGTTGTCTGGGTTAGCCTCAGTCATATACTTATTCATAATTCGTCGGCTGTATGCTAATATGAAGGCTCCATATTGTGTAGGTTTTGTAATTTTTTCTTCTATCAATTGTTCGTCGCGGGGGGTTCCTGTAATAAGCCATAATTCGCCATTCGCCTCATCAAACTTTTCAATATCGGTTATTACGTGTTTAGCCCAGAATTTCCAGTATTCGTGATTTTTAGAAATATATTTACTCACTGAGTTTATCGGTCTTTGAATCGTCTTCCCGTATAAAGCATTCATAAACAACTTCGCTAATAGATATTGTGGAGTGCCTTTCTTTGAGTTTTGTTTTTTCTTGAATAATTCCAAAATGTAGTCTTTGAATACTGGTTCTGCTCCCTCTGTGTAATATCCACGATTGATTTTGACTTGATATCCAAGTTCAATCATATCTTCAATATCTACAGAAGTTAGCCATTGGTCTTTCATATCCCTTAATTCCCACTTTAAACAACCTTTGCTATCTCTGTATGGCACTCGCGGGTGTAAAAGGTTTTTTGGTGATATGTAATCAACGTTCCATATACCTAATGTACCCAACATTTTTTCTGTTGGTTTGTCGTGTTCTATTATTTTGCCCGTCATAAATAATTCAAGCATCGCAGTTGGATAAAGACTTACAACATCGGCATCAATGAGATAATCAACAATCTCATCAAAACTTATTTCACCTCTTTTATATTTTTCATATTGCTCAGAGATAAATCTTCTTTTGCTTGGGTAAGTTCTAGCACCATATACCGCTCTTCTAAAGTCTCTTTCTTGTTTTAATTTTGGAAGATAGATTTTGTATTTTTTGCCAATTTTCTTTTTCCATAAATTGAATGTAAGAGAAGTAGAGATAAACTTTGTTATATTAGTTTTATGTTCGTTGAATGTCTGTTTATTGAGTGTGTCGTGTAATTCCTTTAGCCCAATTACATCCTTTTCTAAATACACTAAACATTCTTTTTTTGTTTCCTCGTCCATCTCTTCCCATCGCTTCGCTTTGCTATGGTCAAAATCTCCTTTCAAAACATTGCAACCCAATGTTTCAAGATCTTTCTAAGGCTCCCTTCAGTGTGCTTTGTAGGCATCACCCCCCGGATAGCCGGTAAAAGTACATTTTCCTGGTGACAGCTTGTTTTTCAGTATTATTTGTCCGGATTGGACCTGATGCCATTTTATTCCTGGTCTGTTGCAGTTTTCCTTTTTGGCTTCACTGAGCTAATACAACGAGACATCATTCTCATTCTTGAGGACTGTGTTTGGTTGTATTACAGACTTTTTATGAGCTATCGTTGGGGGCATTACAGCTTACACATATCCCAAAATTTTATGTTCTTGTATTTCAATGAGATAACAGCCCCATTATTAATCAAAGGAGTGTCTTTTATTTTTCTTTTGATAAATTCTTTTTGAAGGAAGTAGTGGTCAAACTTACTACCATTAAAAGCATTAATATATAATATCGCTTCTGGATTTTTGTTTTTTAATTCTTCCGCATATTCAAAGATAATATCTATTAGTTTTGAAATACAATCATCACCAGCGACATATTTAAAACCAATATCTGAAATTGTATAACCTGCTATAAAAGGCGTGTAATTCTTGTTGATTTGTAAATGTCTCAAGGTCATAATGAAAAACCTCATCTTCATTGTTGTATTTCATTTCAACACATCTAGTTTTTCTCTCGTTTCTGAACATCGCATCCACATAAGATTGTCTATCTTCATTACAAGTATGTCTATCAAAATATGTTTTATAACAATCGGGGCATTTCTTTTTGTTTCTTATTATAAATCCTAAATAATGATTTTCTTTGAGATAACAAAGCACATCAGCAGTAATTAAAGGGTCTTCAAAGTTTTGAAAGTTTGTTTTGTTGTCGCATCAGTTATTTCAAAATACTTGCCTTCAATACAATATTTTTTCAATATTTCAAAACCAACCGAGAAAGGTATGAATGAATTAGGTTCAAGATTAAATTCTTTTCTTAAATCGGTCATATCCGTTAGCACTGGCTTCAATATTTTCCTCATTGAAAAGATAAATGGCATTAAATAAATTTTCAACATCCTTTATCTTTACGGCATTGAAAGTTTGCCATTTAAACCACTTTTCGTCATTAATGTCCGTGTTGTAAGAAAATTTGACGTGAATACTTGCTTCGTTTGTCATACCTCTGCTTCTAGCGTCTTTTACTGCTCTCATAATATGAAATTCAATCGCAGCCATATCATAAAAATTTGCATCTAGTTTTCTAAGAGTGTATGTATATGAATTTAAGGTTCTATTTTGCTTTCGTCTTAATTCGACAAGTTTCACTTCCTGTCGTCTTGGTTTGTTTGTCTTAGTTTCGCGTAAATGTGCTCTAGTTTTTAATAGTTCCCTCACATTTTCGCTTGGTCTTGGTGCTGATGGTAAGGGTGTTGGCATTATATCAATGGAGATATAAAATATCAGAAAATATTAAATTGTTTTACCGATATATATAAATATAAATTATCTTACCTTTAACATGAAATTCATTCATAAGTTGAATTAACATGAAATTCAACTTAGGCAAAAAAAAATCATTTTTCGTTTTTTGTTTTATACTCCTCTCGCCTTCATTTCTTCATATTCCTTAAGTTTTCTATTTCGTTCTTTTAATTGCTCCTTCCTCTTTTGGTTAATTTCATCCTTATTTCTCTTATAATATGCGAGAGCCTTTTCGGAGTTAGCCTTTCGTTGTCCTCTGGTGTGAGATATTTCTTGTGTCTCCCCATGGTATATATTATTAGTAATATAATTTTACTCTTTAACATAAAATTAATTATTATAACATTATTATAAAAATCACGAGTGATTATTATAATATCTTTCTATGTCGTCATTTCTGCGAATTATGCGGACAACTTTATGTCCTCCTATCATTATCTCATCTCTCTTCCCGAAGAAATCTCTATGAAAATCTGATTTTTCGTGTGTGTATTTGCCATATATTCCGATAGTCTTACCACATACGCAAGTATATTTCTGTTTTCTTCTTTCTTTGATATATTCCGCTTTCTTCTGTTTGCGAGTATCCATTTATATTAATGTTCTTTTAGATTATAGATATCTAAAATCAAGAAGGTGCTCTGTGGAGGGCTTTTTGGGGTGTTTTGTGCTCTTGTATTGATTTCGTTTTTATTAAAAAACCTTAAAAAAAATCTAAACTTTTCTTGTTTTTATTTAAAAGCGAAATGAAGAGTAAGAGAGATTTCTTTATTTTGTTTGCTTGTATTGATTGAAATGTTTGATTTTGTTATTTTGGTGTTTTGACGCTTAGTATTGATTTGCGGGAGATTAATAGGAAGGCTTACTTCGTTATCTACAACCCGTAGGAAGGCGACGAATTGTCGTCGCCGCACTACGGGTTATCTTCTACTTTAATGAAGTTAATTTAACTTAACTTCTGGTCATCCATACAAATCGTTAGCTCAAGAGCTATTGATTTAACTAGATGGTGACCTACTTCTCAAATTATTAATAGTAATGAAAATT
>WBZZ01002347.1:255000-260000 GCA_019918135.1 Paulinella micropora | reverse complement strand
CTCTGCTCACGAGTTCCCATACGACAAGCCACCACTGGCTGTTGCTTGCGAGAGGGTACCGGTATAGGATGATCAATAAGCCGGTCCCTTATTTCCTGCGCCCATATCGCCTTCTCATTATATGGCAGGATAATAGTATACGGCTTATTATTTTCGAATAAAGTCCGTAAGCATTTCTTCACTTCAATTAGTGAACGCAGCCACGTCGGCTCGTCACCCCAGAAATCAGTAATAAACTTTTAATAGTTTCTGGTGGAGTATCCGGGATTCGCCCCGTTCTCCTTGGTACAAACGCCTCCCTTTTTTCTTCTCCTACTTTCGCATGGAAACAGTATCCGTTAGTAATATGGACATCTGTTCCTACTCCTTCCGCGAATCTCGCCAACGACGGGCTTCTTTGTGCGACACATATAATCTCCTCCTTTCGCTTCTCGATTAAGTCATCAATAGACTTTTTGTCCCAATGGCATGTCGGAACTGTGACAGTGCACACTTGGGATTCCCAATTGTCGGTCCAGGACAGCTCATCCGGTCTTACGACATGGGGGTGAACGTACATCTCAAGTGCCTCATGTGCGATGGCAATCTTTTTGTGATCCGTCGCTAGACTCAGCTCATAAGCCTCATAAGAGTCAGTAGCGTTGAAGGGATCAATATCGTTCTTTTCTCCTCTTTTAACTCCATATATCACTCGCCATGCGGCGCAATCAATCACAGCCCCCATCGTAGCCAATTGGTCATACGATAGTAATATTGACCCGTGGTAACCGGGGACGACATAAAGGTCCATGCGGTATACTCGTGCGGATTTTAATTTAAAGGTCAGTGTGATGATTCCCGTGATGACCGTCCGGCTACCCACTCCCTTCAGAGTGCCAGTCGAATTTTTTATATTTCCGTCCACCCAGTCCCGGTATCGATTTAAAAACTTCCGGCCGACAATATTAATATTCGCCATCGTATCATTACCAACTTTTAATATTGTCTTCAATGTTTCACAATAAAGTTTCCGTGTATATTGACTGCGAGAACAAGAACTTTACGTTCCAAATTTTGGAGTCTTGTCACTAAGTTTTTCAACTCCTCCTTCTTCTCCTCCTGCTTCACCTCATTAACATTGTTATTATTCTGCGGTACTGGTGCGTTTACTATGTGAGCGACATTGTCTTGTGGCACTTGAGTACACATTGTCTTTTTGCTCGCCACCCGCCGCGATCGTAGACATTGAGTCTGTTCGTGGTTGTTTGCTTGGCCGAGGCGATACGTCTGCCATTGGCCTCCTCGCCTCCATCGCAAGTCTCGCCTTCCTATTTGCATCAGTTATCATTGGTAACCGTGCTGTATGAACGGGTATGAGACTACCTTGGGGCTGCAGTCTCTGTGTACCCACATCTTTGTATTCACATAGAGGAAGCGTTGGCCCAGTCTGCACAACAGCATTAGAAAGCACTGTGACTTTAGGGTTAAACTTCACAGTGTTCTCCTTCCTCTCTTCTTACCCCTCCAGTCATTCCACCACCTCGAAACGATTACCTTGAGTAGTGTCCGGGTGGGGGATGACGTATCGGTCTCCGAGGCAGTGTTGTAGGCCTGAGCTCGACCGAAATTCGGGTTGGAGCTTGCACATGAGCCTCCTCCTCCTCTGGGTGGGGGGGCTGGAGCTCGAACAGCTCTCCCTCCATAAGGGGTATATCCCTGACCTCCTCCTCTTCCTCTCTGAGGGGTTCCCTGCCACCTCGAGGCTCCTCTCCATGTTCCTCCTCCTCCTCCTCCTCCTCCTGCTCCTCCTCCTCGTCCTCCTGCTCCTGCTCCTCCTCCTCGTCCTCTTTGAGAGGCCTTTAGGTTTTTTTGTCTCTCCCTTTCCTCCTTCTTCTCCTTCATCCTCGCCACATAGGCAATGATCGCCTGTCGTAACTCCTCATCATTACACATATTGGCGTACCAACCTTCGTTCGCAGCGGCAATCTGAAGCATGTTGAAAAGGCCCGGTTCCTTGCCTTCCGTCCTGCTCAGAAATTTGCCCTTGCTGTTGGGTTCTGCCTATCATGATTGAAAGAGCAGTCTCTGTTCTCCATCTGTGCCTTACACTGCAAGCCCGCGAACCACCTCCAACATGCGGTCTTCAGGTCTGGCTCTCTCTGTCTCTTCCAACCGGCAACTCTGTTTGTGTACGTGGCTTGTGCGCCAACAGGTACACCGCCTGTCTGTGCCGTATGTGCCTCCGTGAGCGAGTCCATGTTTGAGCATGCACTCATCACTTCTTGAAACAGTGCTGACGGAGCAACGCGTTGAACCGTATTTTCGAACACGTGTGTCTCGAGGAAGTTCTTGGACTTCACTGAGCTAAACGTCGAGCATTGTTGTATGAGCTGAGTAAGCTTACTCGGGTTAACTGTGTGTAACGCCGAGAAGAAATAGAGGATGATCGACTTGCGGCCATAGAATAGCCCATAGGAGGAAACTACCTCCGTAAGGGTCGCCGCCAAGCCAACAGCACTTCTCAAACTCATCGCCACTGTCTCAAAGATTTCAAATCCTATGAGAGTACCAGTGCAGAGATGCTGGCATCCATGAGATTGAAAATATGAAATGAGTGTGGCCACCGCCAGTTCACACTGAGCGTCTAGGCCTGTTGCATTGTTTCTCTTAATCTCCTCCTTCTTTCTCAAAAACTTGTACTGTGTCAGATCGAATCCCTCCGAGACTAGAGATTGGTCAAAAACAGTAACAAGGGCCTCGTATTCCTGCGTTTCGTCGCAAGGAAAATCCTTCATGCAGGAATTGATCTCTTTGAGCTTGCTCAAAAGCGAAGCATCAGAGTCTTTGAGCTCGTCTTGGCATATATCATGAGACTTGCCACTCCTCCTTTCTCCCCCTTGAAGGCATTTATGATATTTTGTCTGTCCTTCTTCTCCGTGTTTGTGACCACCACCGTAGTTGAGCCCGGGAGTGCAGGGGCTGGTGGGGCAGGAGCTGGTGGGGTCAAGTATGTCGGAGGGTGTGCCTTTGCACCACTCACTTTTGCTTTCATTCTTTCCAGTCTCATCGTCTTCTCGAACCCCGCCTTCTCTTTCGCCTTCTTCTTCTCAGATATCACCAGCTTTTGAGCATGAGTGATAAAGGCCACCAATTCAGAAGCAGATCTGAGAAAATTATATTTCTCCACATATTGGTCAACACCTGCTTTGTTGGCGACCGGTGGTGCGTTACTAAGTGATTTAAGGACAGAGTAATCCTTGGTAGGAATCAATCTCTTCCATGCCTCCTTATGCAGTAACGCACCCATCAACAGTCTGATCTTGGTCAGAACTCTGTCGGTCTTCTCTAACTCATCAATCACAGGATGAGTTTCTCCTGCTGCCTTAATGCTTTTTTCCATCTCTGCCTTCCCCTCCTCCAAGGCCTTCATTTCCATCGTAAAAAAATGAAATATGCCACTCGAGTTTTTCGAACCCAGATTGGTCTTCATTTTTGTTACATCGACTGCCTCCTGACCAGTCGCGAGGAATCTGGCTATTGCTCTTGGGTGTGTGTACTGGAGGTAACCCTCACATCGTGGGCCGTATGAACGTTCCCAAATCAGGGTTTGAGTGTACACCCCAAAGATAGCATCGAGTAATTCAAGGTGGGTGTGTGTGTGTCCCCAAACTTGATATGCTGTATCTTCTTTCTCTTTTCTGGATCAGAGACCAGTTTGCCGAGGAGCTGTGCTGTGTTTGATAATATGATATAGACATCCTGTTTAGCACGACTTTTCTCTCTTCTTTGATCCTGAGGGATCCACACATAGGTATCCTTCTCTCCCCCCATCGTGTTATCAAACTCTTCTTTAGTGAGGTCATAGTGGTCTTGCACCCACTGTTATTCCTCCACTGTGATCTCCTCTCCATCACTATGAATCAAGTCGATCATTTTTCGTCCTCCTCCTCCTGTGTAGGCAGGTGGTAAGGGATTACCATATGCTCCTCCTCCTCCCGTCTCTTCTTGTTCAAATCATCCTTCATCTTCGTCTCCTCCATATCTTCCTTCATCATCCCAACCCTCTTCTACTCCTCCTCCTACTCCTTCATCTCCTCCTCCTCCTCCTTCATTCAGTCCTCTTCCTCCTCCTCCTCCTGCTTCTTCTTCTTCTCTTCTTCGTTCTGCCTCCGAGAATTCACTCACTTCGGCGGTCTCTGTCGACATGATGTCGTAGTAGTAATTAACAGGAAGACAGTGTCAGCTCCTATGTTTGGTTTTTGTTCGTTTGTGTTCTGTTCCTCCTTCAGTCGATTGACTAGTGAAGAGAGAAACTAATAGAGAGGGTAGAGTGAGATTCCCTGTCCTCTATGAAACACTGTTTGTATGTTTGTTTTTGTTTGAGAAAAATAGTCTTTGAGACTTTCTCCGATTTCTTGTTCTCCTTACTCAGATTACTTTCTCCTCCTTCTTTTCTATATTGTATCTAGTATGAGGCACTTGGACCTACACACAGATAGTAATAGAGAAGCTAGAAAAGCTCTCCTTGAGAAGTCGACAGTCGGTCGGATAGGTTCTCAGACCTACCTTTAGAAAACGATCAGAGAGTTGAAAAAATACTCTGACGTATGTGTGAGATAATGCAGATAAATGCACAAACTAGAAGGGTAGAGTGTTGTGCTCCTGTCCCTATGCTTGTTTGTGTTTTGTGTGTGTCCACCTCCTTCTTCTTGGTCTCTGTGTGAGAACAGCAAGAACGACAGAGAGTTTGTATCTGATGTCTCCTTGTGAGCACACAGATATGGATTGGGCTAGAGGGTACGAGACACCTGCTTGAGACCAATCAAATTATTTGTTTTGTGAAAGAGTTATGAGGGAGCTGTGTTGGAGTATTTGTTTTCGTCTGACGTCCCCGTGTGAGACAGGTCAGTGAAAATTCACTCTGTTGCCTGTGTGGCAAAGCAGAAAGAAATCAGCCTAGTGATGTGGACTCCAAATGTAATGCTTCCAACGATAGCTCGTAAAAAGTCGGTAATACAACC
>WBZZ01002347.1:207500-250000 GCA_019918135.1 Paulinella micropora | reverse complement strand
AAAATAGTATAGTATAGGAGAGTATAGTAGAGTATAGTATAGGTTAGTATAGTATAGTATAGTATAGTATAGTATAGTATAGTATAGTATAGCATAGTATATGTTTGGATACGGTGGGATTTTTTTTTTTTTTCCTAGTACTGTATAGTACAGTGAAGTATAGTTCAGTGCAGTATAGGGCAGTATAGTCGAGTATAGTATAGGAGCTTATAGTATAGTATAGTATAGTATAGTATAGTATAGTATAGTATAGTATAGTATAGTATAGTATAGTACAGTATAATATATACGATAGTATAGTATAGTACGGTGTATAATATAGTATAGTATAGTACAGTATAGTATAGGATAGTATAATATAGTATAGTGTAGTATAGTATAGTTTAGTATAGTATAGTTGCTGCTGCGCTGCTGGGGTATAGTTTAGTATGGGTTTTTTTTTCTTTTTTTTTTCATAGTATAGTGCAGTATAGTATAGTATAGTATAGTATAGTATAGTATAGTATAGTATAGTATAGTATGGTCTTGGATAGGATAGTATAGTATAGTAGAGTATAGTAGAGTATAGCGTAGTATAGTATTGTATAGTTCAGCACAGTACAGTACAGTACAGTATAGTATAGTATAGGTTAGTTTAGTACAGTTTAGTATAGTATTGTGTTTAGTGTTTTATTGTATAGCATGGTTTAGTATTGTTTTCTGTTTTCTTTCTTTTTTTTTTTTTTTTTTCCTCTGTGGTTTGATTTAGTATAGTATAGTATAGTGTAGTTGAGTATAGGGCAGTATAGTTTAGTATAGGATAGTATAGTTTAGTATAGTATAGTATAGTATATCCTATTATAGTTCAGTATTGTACAGTTTAGTACAGTATAATATAGTATAGTACAGTCTAGTATAGTATAGTATAGGCTAGTACAGTATAGTACAGTATAGTACAGTATAGTATAGTATAGTATAGTATAGTATAGTATAGTATAGTATGGTATAGTATAGTATATTTGCATAGCATAGTAGAGTACAGTATAGTATTGTATAGTTCGGTATTGTATAGTATAGTATAGTATAGTATAGTATAGTAGAGTAGAGTATAGTATAGTATAGTATAGTATAGTATAGTATAGTAGAGTAGAGTAGAGTATAGTATGGTTTAGTACAGTATAGTATAGATTAGTATAGTATAGTAGAGTATAGTCTGTTACAGTATAGAAGAGTATAGTATAGTATGGTAGAGTTTAGTAGAGTGTTTATGGTTAGTATAGTATAGTATAGTATAGTAGTGTATTGTATTGTTTAGTATAGGATAGTATAGGATAGTATAGGATAGTACAGTATAGTATAGTATAGTATAGTATAGTATAGTATAGTATAGTATAGTATAGTATGGTTTAGTATAGGATAGTATTGTATGGGTTGGTATAGTATGGTTTAGTACAGTATAGTTTAGTATAGTATAGTATCGCTTAGCATAGTACAGTATAGTATAGTATAGTATAATATAGTATAGTATGGAGTAGCCTATTATAGTACAGAATAGTAGAGTATAGAAAAGTAGAGTAGAGTTTAGTATAGTATAGTCTAGTTTATTATAGTATAACATAGTATTGTATTTTTATTTTTATTTATACATATATATATATATATATATATATATATATATATATATATTTTAGTATAGCATAGCTTTGTGTATTCTATTTTAGTTTCGTAGAGTATAGTACAGTATAGTATACTATAGTTTAGTTTATTGTAGTACAGTATGGGTCAGTTTAGTATGGTATAGTATAGTATAATATAATTAATCCCATCCTATCCTATCCTTTCCTATCCTATCTTTTCCTTTCGCATTCTGTCCTATCCTATCCTATCCTATCCTATCCTATCCTACCCTATCATATCCTTTCCTATCCTATCCTGTCCTGTCCTATCCTTTCCTATCCTATCCTATCCTATCTTATCATATCCTGTCCTATCCTATCCTGTCCTATCCTTTCCATTCCTATCCTTTCCTATCCTATCCTATCATATCCTATCATATCCTATCATATCCTATCCTATCCTATCCTATCCTATCCTATCCTATCCTATCCTATCCTTCCCCGGCTATCCTGTCCTATCCTAATATCCTACCCTATCCTATCCTATCCTTGCCTATTCTACCCTATCCTTCTATCCTATTCTATCCTACCCTATCCTATCTTATCCTATCTTATCCTATCCTATCCTATCCTTTCCTATCCTATCCTTTTCTATCCTATCCTTTTCTATCCTATCCTTTTCTATACTATCCTCCTCTATCGTATCGCTTCCCATCCTATCCTATCCTATCCTATCCTATCCTATCCTACCCTATCCTATCCTACCCTGCCCTATCCTATCCTATCCTATCCTACTCTTTCCTATTCTATCCTATCCTATCCTATCCTTTCCTATCCTATCCTTTCCTCCTATCCTATCCTATCCTATCCCATCCCATCCTATCCTATCCTACCCCTATCCTACCCTACCCTACCCTACCCTACCCTATCCTATCCTATCCTATCCTTCCCTTTCCTGTCCTATCCTATCCCATCCTTTCCTATCCTTTCTTTTCCTATCCTTTCTTGTCCTATCCTATCCTATCTCATCCTATCCTATCCTATCATGTCCGGTCCTGTCATGTCCCGTCCTGCCCTGTCATGTCCTGTCCTGTCCTGACCTGTCCTGTCCTGTCCTGTCCTGTCCTGGCCTCTCCTGTCCTGTCTTGTCCTGTCCTGTCCGGTCCTATCCTATCCTATCCTATCCTATCCTATCCTATCTTATCCTACCCTATCCTATCCTAACCTAATCTAGCCTATCCTAGCCTATCCTAGCATATCCTTTCCTATCCTAGCCGATCCTAGCCGATCCTATCCTATCCTATCCTATCCTATCCTACCTTATCCTATCCTTTCCTATTCCATTCTGTCCTATCCTATCCTCTCCTATCCTATCCTATCCTATCCTATCCTATTCTATCCTATCCTATCCTAGCCCAGCCTAGCCTATCCTAATAATACTATCCTATCCTATCCTTTCCTATCCTATCCTATCTTATCCTATCCTATCCTATCCTATCCTACCCTATCCTTTCCTTTCCTTTCCTTTCCTTTGCTTTCCTATTCTATCCTACCCTATCCTATCTTTTCCTATCCTATCCTATCCTATCCTACTCGATTCTATCCTATCCTATCCTAGCCTATCCTATCCTATCCTATCCTATCCTATCCTACCCTTTCCTATCCTATCCTTTCCTATCCTTTCCTATCCGTTCCTATCCTATCCTAATAACTATCCTATCCTATCCGATCCTTTCCTATCCTTTCCTTTCCTATCCTATCATTTCCTTTCCTATCCTATCCTATCCTATCCTATTCTATTCTATCCTATTTTATCCTATCCTATCCTTTCCTATCCTATCCTATCCTATCCTATCCTAATATCCTATCCTATCCTATCCTATCTATCCCATCCTTATATCCATCTATCCTACCATCAAACGAGGGTTTGGGGGGGCTCTCTTGATCCAAGGCACTCCCCCACACATGTTGGCCTGATGGCCCGCTTAAGAAGTACCCTCTGGACTAGAAGGAGGAGAGACCCCCCATCTGATACCCCCCCCCCCCCCAAAAAAGGGGGGGGGAGGAAGGGGCTCGGGAAGCACTCTCGTTACTACCGGTCCAGGGGCAATCCTTCCCACGGGACGGCCCGACGGGCCTGAATAAGAAGCACTCCTCTGGCAACGATGAGTTTCCCCCTGCCACTCCCACAACCCCTTCTCATGCCTCGTTCTCTACCCTTACATCCTATCCTATCCTATCCTACCCTATCCTATCCTACCCTATCCTATCCTTTCCTATCCGATCCTATCCTATCCTATCTTTTCCTATCCTATCTTTTCCTATCGTATCCTTTCCTATCCTATCCCTTCCTATCCTATCCTTTCCTATCCTTTCCTTTCCTATCTTATCCTATCTTATCATTTCCTTTCCTACCCTATCCTATCCTATCCTATCCGTTCCTATCCTATCCTCTCCTATCCTATCCTCTCCTATCCTTTCCTTCCCTATCCTATCCTTTCCTATCCCATCCTATCCTATCCTATCCTATCCTGCCCTATCCTGCCCTATCCGATCCTATCCGATCCTATCCTATCCTATCCTACCCTATCCTATCCTATCCTATCCTATACTATCCTTTCCTATCCTTTCCTATCCTTTCCTGTCCTTTCCTATCCTATCCTTTCCTATCCTTTCCTATCCTATCCTATCCTATCCTATCCTATCATTTCCTATTCTGTCCTTTCCTATCCTATCCTATCCTATCCTATCCTCTCCTTTCCTATCCTATCCTAGCCTAGCCTACCCTATCCTATCCTATACTAACCTATCCTACCCTATCCTACCCTATCCTACCCTATCCTATCCTATCCTATCCTATCCTATTCTATCCTATCCTATCCGTTCCTATCCTATCCTATCCTATCCTATCCTATCCTATCCTATCCTACCCTTTCCTGTCCTATCCTTTTCAATCCTATCCTATCCTACCCTATCCTTTCCTATCCTTTCCTATCCTTCCCTTTCCTTTCCTGTCGTATCCTATCCTATCCTATCCTATCTACCCTATCCTATCCTATCGTATCCTATCCTATCCTTTCCCATTCCATCCCATCCCTTCCCATCCTATGATATCCTATCCTATCCTATCATATCTTATCCTGTCTTATCCTAGCCTATCCTATCGTCTCCTATTCTTTCCTATCCTATCCTATCGTACCCTATCCTATCCTATCCTATCCTATCCTAATACTATCATATCCTACCCTATCCTATCCTATCATACCCTTTCCTATCCTATCCTTTCCTTTCCTTTCCTTTTCTTTCCTTTCCTTTCCCATCCCATCCCATCCCATCCTCTCCTATCCTTTCCTAGCCTATCCTAGCCTATCTTATCCTATCCTATCCTGTCCTATGCTATCCTATCCCATCCATTCCTATCCATTCCTATCCTAACCTGTCCTATCCTATCCTATCCTTTCCTATCCTATCCTACCCTATCCTCTCCTCTCTTTTCCTATCCTATCCTATCCTATCCTATCTTATCCTTTCCTATCCTTTCCTATCCTATCCTATCCTATCCAATCCTTTCCTATCCTATCCTATCCTATCCCATCCCATCCCATCCCATTCCATCTCATCCCATCCCTTCCTATGATATCCTATCCTATCCTATTCTGTCCTATTCTATCCTATCCTATCCTACCCTATCCTATCCTACCCTATCCTACCCTATCCTACCCTATCCTATCCTTTCCTCTCCTCTCCTGTCCTTTCCTTCTCTATCCTATCCTATCCTATCCCATCCTATCCTTTCCTATCCCATCCTATCCCATCCTATCCCATCCTATCCTATCCTACACCATCCTATCTTATCCTATTCTATTCTATCCTATCCTATCCTATCCTATCCTACCTCCTATCCTATCATATCCTGTCTTATCCTATCCTGCCTTGTCCTGGCCTGTCCTGACCTGCCCTGTCCTATCCTATCCTATCCTATCCTTTCCTTTCCTATCCTATCCTTTCCTATCCCATCCTATCCTCTCCTATCCTATCGTATCCTACCTCATCCTATCCTATCCTCTCCTATCCTACCCTATCCTATCCTTTCCTATCCCATCCTATCCTCTCCTATCCTATCGTATCCTACCTCATCCTATCCTATCCTCTCCTATCCTATCCTACCCTACCCTATCCTATCCTATCCTATCCTATACTATCAGATCCTATCCTATCCTATCCTATCCTATCCTATACTATCCTCTACTATCCTATCCTGTCCTATCCTACCCTATCTTATCCTATCCTATCCTATCCTATCCTATCATGTCTCATCCTATCCTATCCTTTCCTATCCTACCCTATCCTATCCTACCCTATCCTACCCTATCCCATCCTTTCCTACACTTTCCTGTCCCATTCTTTCATATCCTATTCCATCATATCCTATCCTATCCTACCCTATCCTATCCTATCCCCTATCCCCTATCCTATCCTATCCTATCCTATCCTATCCTATCCTACCCTACCCTACCCTACCCTATCCTGTCCTTCCCTTTCCTATTCTACCGTACCATATCCTATCCTAGCCTATCCTATCCTTTCCTATCCTAGCCTATCCTAGCCTATTCCTTCTTTTCCTTTCCTTTCCTTCCCTTCCCTTTCCTATCCTATCCTACCTTATCCTATTCTATCCTATCATTTCCTTTCCTTGCTTTTCCTTTCCTATATATCCTATCCTATCCTATCGTATCATATCCTATCCTTTCCTATCATATCCTATCCTATCCTATCCTAACCTACCCTACCCTACCCTACCCTTCCCCTACCCTACCCTACCCTATCATATCCTATCCTATCCTACCCTACCTTACCCTACCCTTCCCCTACCCTACCCTATCCTATCCTACCCTATCCTATCTTGCTATTGCCTATCCTTTCCTATCCTATCCTATCCTATCCCTATCCTATCCCTATCCTATCCCTATCCTATCCTTTCCTATCCTTTCCTATCCTATCCTGTCCTGTCCCGTCCTATCCTATCCTATCCTATCCTATCGTATCCTATCGTATCCTATCGTATCCTATCCTATCCTATCCTATCCTATCCTATCCTTTCTTACCCTACCCCACCCTACCCTATCCTATCCTATCCTTTCCGTTCCTATCCTATCCTAACCTATCTTAGCCTAGCCCAGCCTATCCTATCCTATCCAAAATTTTTTGCCATCCTATCCTATCCTATCCTATCCTATCCTGTCCTATCTTATAGTATCTTATCCTGTCCTGTCCTGTCCTATCCTGTCCGGACCGGTCCGGACCGGTCCGGACCGTTCCGTTCCGGTCCGATCCGATCCGATCCTTTCCGATCCTATCCGATCCTATCCGATCCTACCTGTTCCTATCCTATCTTTTCCTATCCTTGCCTATCATTTCCTATCCTATCTTACCCTATCCTATCCTACCCTATCCTATCCTATCCCACCCCATCCTTTCCTATCCTAGCCTATGCTAGCCTATTCTAGCCTATCCTAGCCTATCCTAGTCTATCCTAGCCTATCCTAGCCCATCCTAGCGTATCCTATCGTATCCTATCCCATCCTATCCTTTCCCATTATGTCCTATGTTACCCTACCCTCTTATCCTATCGTATCCTATCCTACCCTTTCCTATCCTATCCCATCCTAGCCTATCCTATCCTATCCTATCCTATCCCATCCATTCCTATCCTACCCTACCCTACCCTACCCTACCCTACCCTATCCTACCCTACCTTACCCTATCCTATCCTATCCGATCCCATCCTATCCTTTCCTATCCTATCCTATCCTACGTACAGTAGTATAGTATAGTATAGTATAGTAGAGTAGAGTATAGTATAGTACAAGGCAGTATAGTAGAGGATATGATAGTATTGTATAGTCTAGTATAGTATAGATTTGGATAGAATAGTATATTATTGTATAGTACAGTATGGTGGATAGTTTAGTTTAGTCCAGTATAGTATTTTTCAGTGTAGGATAGTATAGTTTACTATAGTATAGTGTAGTATAACACAGCTTAGCATAGCATAGCTTAGCATAGCATAGCATAGTATAATATAGTACAGTTTAGCTTACTATAGTATAGCATAGAATAGTAGAGTTTAGTTTTAGCATTGTTTAGTATAGTATTATATAGTACAGTAGAGTATAGTATAGTTTATTTTGGCATAGTACGGTATAGCTTTAGTATAGTCGTGTATAGTATATTATAGTACTGCATAGTATAGTTTAGTATAGTATCGTTTATCAGTGCTTAGTATAGTTTATTTTAGTATAGTATAGTTTAGTATAGTTTAGTATAGTATAGTATAGTATAGTATAGTATACTATAGTATAGTATAGTATAGTACAGTATAGTATAGCATGGTTTAGGATAGTATTGTATTGTATAGTATAGTATAGTATAGTATAGTATAGTAAAGTAGAGTATATTATAGTATAGTATAGCAAGGTTTAGTATAGTATAGTATAGTATAGTACAGTATAGTAGAGAAGAGTAGAGTATAGTTTAGTTTAGTATGGTTTAGTATAGTTTAGTATAGTGTAGCATAGTATAGCTTAGTATATGATAAGGTTTTTTTTTTTTTTTTTTTTTTTTTTTTTGTTATTGTACAGTCTATTATAGCATAGTATAATATAATATAGTATAGTACAGTGTAGTACAATACAGGATTATAATCGTAAAGGTTGGTTTAGTATAGTTCTGTACAGTATAGGATAGGTTTTCTTTGAGTTTGTGGAAGGTGGGACTTTGGTTTGTCGTGCTGTGCACTTTTGTCTGGTTGGGGTTGGGTTCGGGGCGTAGTAGGGGAAAGGGGGGGATCTGTCTCACAAAGTTTCTTTCCTTCCTTGTCTAGTAGTCTGAAGTGACTGCGGTCCTGCTTAAGGCAGTCTCGTCACACGCCCCCCGCCTCCCCATCTTCACTCGCGTCACCCTTTCCCCCCACCGCCCAACCTCAACGCGGATTGACGATCCGCGCCGCAGCAAGCTATACACAATTGTACAGGATCCTCTAGGCAACCCGTGACGGCAGGGTGGTCAAGTGAGCCAGGACAGCCAGCAACCGCATTAGTCTTTGACTGTGCAGCCGCGCGGAGTCCAGGCAGCCTTGTACGCTCTGTTCCAGTCCTGCCTGAGGGAACATTGTCTTGTTCACTGCCGAACACTGTCCTATAGGCACTGCACATCTTAGACTAAGGGTCTAGAGCGTAGTGCCAGGGACGACAGTGACCGCACTCGACTGTGTTGGTGTGGTCGCTGGCCGGATCAGGCGCAGGTTTTCTAACTCTAGGTGGACCGTCCGCCTAAGGAACAATCACAGTGTTCGGTTCCCGCGCACTTCCTCCCCTGGTTTCTTCAACCAGCGTGGATCCGGGAAGTGCCGTGCCTCCCGACACTGCTCTGCCAGCTCAGTGCCTTTGAAAGTGAGGGCTTGTTGAGTCAGGGACGCCAGTGACCGTAGCCTGTGTGTTGGGCGCGGCCGCTGGACGGATCAGGCACACTTTCCCTATCTTTCTTTGGTTACCGACAGGCGAGCGACAAAAGTATCAGGCACTCTGGTAGGCCCGTCCTCTACGAGCCCCTGCCAGATCCCGTGAAGCTTAGTGACAACTAACACAGTCCCGCCAGCAACGGGCTTTGGTGGTGGCAGGCCTGTCGAGTCAGGGTAGGTAGGGACCGTTACCCGCGTGTGTAGTACGGCCGCTTACCGCCTCAGGCACGCTTCCCTGTTTCCACCCATCGCACCGACCTCTGGTCCGTCACTCCTGCCGGAGTTTTTTACTCCTCGCGATGCCCCCAGGCAACACACGCAAGGCTCCCCGTAGCAGGCGGTCTGGACAGACTGGTCCCGCGGGACCTAGCATCGCAAGCGCAACGAAGCAGTCTAGTAAGGACGTGGCTCCGCCGCCTCTCCCAGTGTGGCCCATGGGAGCTTTCTTATCCGCCCTGGTGAGCCTGGTCCAACCGCTACTCAATTCGTTCCAGAAGACCTCGAATGGGTATCTGGGAGGGCACATCCTGGCTAAAGCGGGGCGCGCCCTCAACCGCCCAGCCAACGACCAACTGCCCACGAAACCAGTAGCGTCGCAAGACCTAGCACTGCTTTATCGCCACCTGATCGCTCTGGATCCGACGTTCCAGAACCCCTCCCTGGAATCAAGCTGTGCTGCTAGGGAGCCACTTTCGCATCCAGGTTCCTCCGGCTGCGCGAATCCAGGCCCGTACTAACGATCCGAACCGAACACTACGGATCATCCTCCGCGATCTGTGCACCAGTCCGCCAGCTTTGTCTGGATACCGACCGCCAGCGGAAGAGGTGTGGCTTCGGGAGCCCGAGGAACGAGGGATCTCTGCATGCAAGGACCTTCAGATCAGATGGAAACGGGAGCATGTCTGCGCCACCTGCCACTGGTATCATGTCTCTACGAGCATCAGTAGCCCACTATTGGAGGTCACTGCCCCCCCGGATTCCATGGACGGGAAGACCACCCCTATGACGTCACCTACAATTCGGCTTGAATCTCTCATTGAAGCTTTGGTCCGGCCGTGCGCGCGTACGCTACCTGGACCTACTAATCTCCAGTGCCACTGCTCCCAGGCACGAGACAGTATTATTTCCTCCCGAGCGACTCTGGAATCCCCACCTCCGCCTTTCCTATTCTTCATCATCAACCGCCCGGAGACTCCTCGGGGCCCTGGGGAATCTCCACGCCTAAAAGCCGCTCCGATCCTAGCTCCTTTCTCCTTGATGATGTCTTCTTTCTTATGCCTGTTACGGAACGGAGACAACTGGACGCTACACCCGGACCCGGGGCGTCACTTTCCACCCGGAAGAAGCCACTGACAGCACGCGAGCACGCGGAGGTACCGCTTCGGATGTGCAGACGCGACGTTCACACGGGCTTTCATGGGGTATGCAGGGGAGCGCCGGCATCAATCGTACATGGATCATCGACACACTCACCTCCGCATTGGCTCGTTCCCTGGTAAGATCCTGGACTTAGGTGCATCCTTAGCCATCGTTCTATATCAGCGGTCTGACACGATCCACTGCAAGGCTCGAGATTTTTCCACCTCGGCCACTCCGAAGCCACCTCCATCGCTGGACATTTACACTGTACTCGACAGGGAGCCACCCCCTCCCATCCCGATCTGTGTCTCCCCCTGCCCCTCGCTTTATCACATCTGGACCGAAGGGCGGCTGATCCCAATCCAACCGCCTAGCCTCACCGTTAGAGGTGGGACCGACTCACCCCGCATAAGACAGTGGGAGCGTCTCTCCCTCAGCGTTCGCAAGCACATCCCTACGTCCCAGTCTCACTTTCCGTCCTGTATTTTGGTCACCGCCTCGGACGAACCTGACATCATGGGCTACTCCTGTGGCAAGATGTTCATCAAGCCTGAATTGAGCAACACAGCTATTTCAGCGGATTTCCCCCTTTCCTTCTGGGAGTGGCTTAGGCGCACCTTCAATAGCCACTTCAACGCTGCGCTCATCTAGTCCTTACCATGGGGCACCTCTGCGGAGACGGATGCGCCTTGGGATCTTTCGCAAGACTGCAGTCCGGGTGTGGTGAGCTTTTTGTGGAGGCCCTTTTAGAAGACACACCCAACCACTTCACTATCTCCATCCCTTTCACTCACCTCCAGGGATCCCCACCTTCTCCTCCTGCCCCCTCTACTGCCCTGCCCCCGTCCCCGGAGGAGATACACGGTTCTTCTTATGCCACAGGCTCTCTGTGCGCTGCGTCACTACGTCCCCATCGAATTCCATCAAGGGTTATGGGATACGTTTCATTCTCCTCCCCCAATGGTCAGATGTCAAGAGCCGTGTTGATCAGAGGTATCTTTGCTGTGCTCTAGAGCATCTGGGAGGGTCCGCTGAATATTTCCTGGTCGTCTAACGCCGCCGCTTCCTCCGACCAGCGCCCCCCCCCCCCCCCCCCCCCCCCCGCGCTGATCACTTCGTCCAACCGGACTACAAAAGTGGAGAGGACTGCGTCCCATCTACAAGTTCCAGGTCCGGACGATTGCTGGTTTTTTCACGTAGCCCAATACGATGAACATGCACTTCTCAAGAAGGCCGCCTTCCGAGCTTTCCGGACAATTGCGCTTCTCGTTTCGCCCTGTGTGCAGAAGGACACAGCCCTACGTTCCTCGCTGCGCAAGTGGATGCAAGGCCTGGGATACGGATGTGCCTGGCTGGAGCTACCGGATCGCACGACCCTAGGACTCACCACTGGTGCTGAGCGAGGACTAGAGATCTGTGCTCTCCTTTCCTCGCAAGCCCCTGGACCTTTACGAACGCCTCCTCCCACCATCGATTCTGATTGTGGACCAGAAGCTGATATTTAGTCTCCTCCATTGGGATTGGCCTATCTCCTTTCAAGGGTGTGTATTGGACGAGAGGTCACTTGACTACCTCAACGCAAGACATAATCTACGTCTTTTCCGCCGCCTCCACGACAACGATGACAGCATGAACCCCACACCAACTTCCCTGCCGGATACGAAACCAGCTCGTGCTCTTCTCCTGCTGGATGTCTACGATGTCCGCCCGTCCAGCTGGCGCGAACCCTTTTCCCACCTGGAACGTGCTCTGCTCACCGGGAGTCTGCGGGGCGCACCTGTGGAGCGAAGATATGTGGAGTTTAGTATCTTCTTTAAAGATCCTGCATCCTTAGTCACCCCTGCTGACAGCTTCCTCGCTCTCCGGCAGGCACTCAACGCTCTGGGCACTGTCACTCAGCTGACTCCTATTCAGTGCACCGCCAAAGCAAAGGCCCTGGCTCCCAAGGGGAAATTGCCTTGGAGCTGGACGGCCTCATACCTGGTGACCTTTCTCTCACACGCTGTGGCTGCTAGATGCATCAATTCCTTCATTCATGGGGACGGTTGGACGGTTGTTGGCAAGCGCCTTCTGCCCTATGCTCCACCTCCGACCGAGGAGGATGTGATAGAGATGGAAATTGAGGAACGGGAACAAGCTCAAGCCAGACTACGCGCAAAACGCGACAGTGAGCCCATACACCTACCGCCCACAACGTACCGTGACTCCCCCGCCCGAGGTGCCATCCAGGTGCTCCCGGCCTGGAAGGAGCTTCAGGAAAGCAAGACAAACGTCCACCGGGAATTTCGATACTAGGCACTCACCCATAAAACCACACCTATATTCGGTTTGGCAGGGGCGGAGTTGGGATACACAGCTCAGGACAACTTCCCACGCGAGTATTTCAAGATGTTAACTTCATCCCACGTGGAGATTCCTGGGAGGAAGTGCAAAATAGCCTCCCCCGAAGCCATAGCCTGGCAGGGTTAGCCTACAGGTTGGGTCTTACGCCCTTGCTCCCGTTCCAAGCATGGGAGGTGTGGCCGGCGGAGCTTCCTAAATCTGACTCACGACGAAGGACACAAGCGGCTCCTCGCCTTGGGGATCGGACTTGCGACTGTGCGACACTTTGGACCCCTCACCCCCATCCAGGGGGACAAATACAGCCGCCCTCCTCATCCT
This sequence comes from Paulinella micropora, assembly GCA_019918135.1. NCBI lineage: Eukaryota > Cercozoa > Imbricatea > Euglyphida > Paulinellidae > Paulinella > Paulinella micropora. Next base: position 236,866 of record WBZZ01002347.1, on the reverse strand, counting down.
CTTCCAAGCATGTGTACACCCGATCAGAGTCTCTAGCCACCCAGAGCAGGATTCCCCAGGCCTGGAGGATGTTATCAAGTCACCTGATGCTCATCGTCGATACAGTGCATCGTTTCCCCTGGGCTGGAACATGTTAGTTGCACGCGCCCGTTGTTCTGACCGCCTCTCCTTCAAAGCGTGCCGATGGCCGGCACTGGCTTCGCCCTCTTTCTGACGACGGGTGCCCCGCGCACGCCGGCCCCGTCCCCATCGATGCGAAGACAAGCCACCGTCTTTGGCGGCGGCTCTAGAGAGCGTCTTTACACCTGTGGAACTAGTCATGATCAACGACCCCCCCCCCCCCCCCCCCCCGCCCCCCCGCCACCTATACGGGAGCGGTTCAGGAACCGACGGAACAAGGAGCCTACTCTAGTCCCCCCGGATGCCCAGCCTTCTCCGAACACACTACCTAGCATCTGTCCGATCTGGGCCAATGAGAGCAATCCCGATGAAGGCTTTGAGGTGTCGACAGGGGTAGTTGGAAAGGTAGGAAGCGGTGGATGGCTCCATATCGACGTGCTCCACTCGTACATCCGAGGATTAGAAGCTCAAGCCCGAGCCAATCGATGTCTCCTCATTGGACCCGATCTATCCTGGAAACTCCGTATCAACGAGGAGTCCCGGGACACTCTCCACACTGCTTTGAAGGGTCAGCCCTTAGACCCGGGATATGAGCACGTTCTCATCTCTCTTAACATTAACGAACGCCACTGGGCACTTCTGGTGATTTCTAAAACGTTGCAACGTCGAGGTCCCGGTGCCCCGGTTGGCCTGGTCCCCGAGCTATTAAAGTTTGGATCAAATGATCTTCCGCTCGCCCTTCTTTGGACTCCCTGCCCACCTGCACAGCGGCGAGCCAAGATTTCGACCTCCAGCAAATCCCCACGATATGGGCCCGGAACCTTCATCGGGTGGGCTTCCTCGCTACGGCCCGGCCGCCAGGATACATCCACTCCCCTGTACCGGTCCAGGCGGGGGGGGGGGGGGGGGGGATGATTGTGGCCTGCACACGCTCTTCCACCTGCGACGAGGAGCTCTGGATCCATCATGTCTCTCTACCGACGAGACCCTGTCTCCGGAGAAGATGCCGAAAATGAGCTCTTTTAGGGAAGAGATTTTCCAGCGACTCCAGACTGCGCAGACTATTTGAGCAGAAATCGACCATAGCAGAAGCCTGCATTCTAATGACGCAGATCAGCCTGCCGAGCTCACACGCATGGTAAAACGTGACCATGGGGAATGGCGCATGCAGGTATCTAGTCGTCGCGCCGTTATAACAATTACACCTACGAATAGCGCTGGCTTTTCGTCTGGTGAATCGGGCACAGGAACCTACCTTATTGACTTTTCTGATCCCCTCGCAGATGAATGTTACGATCCGCCACCCGATTGGTCGACCGAATCTCGCTCTGATGCGGATCCACACTCCGGCGCGGAAGGGAGGGACCGAATGAGCTCCAGAGCAGTCCCCCACAAGCGACGCCTCTAGGAGCTGGTCAACCCTTCTACCTATCGGGACGTTCACCTCAACAAGGAACGTCGCTTACGCGATGATCGCAAGCTTGAGGACCGGAACAACCAGGTGACCCGTTCGTTCGCCCACCTCCTGCGCAACACGAGGAGATCCATGGTAGCCATCCTTCAGCGCCGCCTGTTCCTTCGGCTTTCTCTGCATACGCGGCTTACCCGGGCCGCCCTGTTCTCTGCCGCATCTGAGGCCGGATACTGGAGTCCTCCTAGTTCTGACGACGAGGACATCGACACGTTGTCCTTTCGCCATGGACAACACTCTACAGGATCGAACAGAAGGGGAAGAGCCACCTAGGAGACACTTGCTCTCCGCCCCTCCCTGTGCTCGGGTGCCACCTACGACGTCTATCACCCTCGGAGGGCAAGAAATCGTTATTTTTTCCTCCATATCGCCTTTTCGAACGGAAACTGTCCCCTTGGAAGCCTCGCCCCCGACACAAGCAGCTCGGGGTGAGCCCCCCCATCAGGGACCCACCGAGCAAGATCCCGAGGGAACCGACTTCGGTTTCGTGCGCAAAGGATGAAGCCTGTTCTACTCAGAGGGAGTCTCACAGCTATACATTCCAGAAGGACTCTCCCCCCCCCCCCCCCCCTGACGCCGGCGGACGGGAACCTGCATCAACACGGGGCAAGCGAGCCCTTTGGCGATCAGCGCACGCCGACGGCGGAAGAACCTTCCCAGACACCGGTGATACCAGTCGCTGCCTCTCAGGCCCTGCCCCGCTGGACTGTTCAGTCTCAGACGAGCAGATTCTAGCAGAGTACGACGCACTTTCCCCAGCATCACGGTCGGCGCCGGCAGTGCGCTTAAGGGATATCATGTCGGAAGAGGAGATACAGGGATTGTCTCTCGGGGAGGACGAGCTGGAGAGGCTTCCGGACTCCTCAACCACGCTCGTCAGACACAAACCGCAGCCGAAGCGGACGCGCTAGTCATCGATCCCGTAACAAGGTTGAATACCACGGAAGTGGCAGACGGAGCAGGTCACGAGATCGGGCTTCCAGGAGGCTCCCCGAGCGGCCCGGTAGGGGCCAGGATCACACCCATGACACCTCGATGCAGCCTCCCAGAGGGAAAAGAAGGGCCCGCTCGCTGAGTCGGGACCCATCTCCCCCCCCCCCCCCCCCCCCCCCCCCCCCCCCCTGAGAAAGAAGAAAGGAGCAGGAGACCGCGATCCCGCTCCCCCCCGCGGGCACCGTACGCGGGCAGGGTCGGGCTCGCGGACGCAGCGTTTACACCACGAGGACGGCTACCGATCAAGGGAGGAGACCCGTCCCCGCCCCCACGTGTCGGACCACTCCGGATGGAAAAAAATGATACCCTCTCCACATCTCCCCCGTCGTGATCACCGTCCCCCTCCCCTGCTGGTCCTGGCCGCCTCCGAGGCGCCAGCAGGGATCGCTCCTCGTCTTCCTCCTCTTCCACCTCCTCGTCTTCTTCTTCCCCGTCGTCTCCATCACCGGCTAAGGCCCTTTTTTCTGCCTCATCCTCAGCCCTAGCCAAGGCAGCCCCTCAGCTGTCACCATCGCTCTCATCGCCGCCCGTCGGCGCTTTCCCTGCTCCTTCCGCCCCCCCGAAGGGCCTTCCTTCTCCCCCTCCGTGGGACGGTCCAACCGCCCAAGCTTCGTCGGGACGCTCACTGGGGTTGGCGACACCGACGCCTCTCACGAGTCCCGCCCAAAAGTCACATGAAGCACCTCTACAATACGCCAGTCGGCAGGATATCTCCTTGAGTAATCCGGCCCCTGGCAGCCAACATGACCCTAGACCACCATCTACGCCTAAGATTGTCTTTCATAGCCCGATGACGCGAGTTGCACTGATGGCCACGGTGGACCTTCCCACCCTAATGTCCACTAGTTGCCAACTGGGACCTGACCTCATCCCAGTCATCGGTAAGGGTATCCTCGGCAGGTTCTCCTCCTCCCCGGCTGGACCGAGTCTCCCTCTCTATTCCCCCCCCCCCCCCACCCCCCCCCGCAGAGACGCACTCCAGCGCATTATCAGCTACGTCACGTCTGGTAGCACATGGTCCTCCCTCTCCGAGACCCGCCGACAGAGCCTGTCAGGATTTTAAGGAGGGGTGGCTTGCCATTTTAGGTCTCCTGCCCAGCTGCGTCATCCTTCAAACGAAGGTGTGGAACTCCAAGGCCGCATGGATGCCTAATCTCAGGAAAAGGAAGCAGCGTGAACACGACCGCCGCCGCCGTAAGCGTAGGCGTCCAAATCGCGCCGCTTCGATCTTGCCCCTGGCTTCTACGGACTCCGCCGCTGCGAGTAAGCCCCCCCCCCCCCCCCCCCCCCCCCCCCCCCCCCCCCCCCCCCGCCGCAGGGGGTGTCACCGACCCCACCCACTTCGATCATCGGTGCTCAGGCACAGGCTACAGAAGGATCACCAGCAAATGTGCGTCGGAATACGCTACAGAAGGCTAGGCCGTCTCCCTCACCCGAAGGTTCATCTACCTGCCCATCACAACAACGCCTGAACGGACAGGACCGTCCCGGATCTCTGCCGGCCCCAGTCGAAGCCCCGGGTTTTCTGGATAGGATGCGGGAAGAGGTGGAGCCGCGCAGAGCACGAACTTCCTCTGCAACCCCTGCACAGGAACGTAAGGTGCCTAACAACCCCTCTCCCTCCTCGCCGTCCCCGGAAAAAATCGAGGTGTTCCGTTTTCCATCTCAAGTCCAGGGATCCCTTCGCCCTCGCGCGAAGAACACAGCTGGAGGATGGTACTTCGATCGGCGGGACCTCCAAGCAATGCGGCGGGAAAGGCAACTGGCTCACCAGCTGCAGGGGATCCTTTCCGGACAGGAGGACGAGTTGGCTGGTTTCTACGAGAGTGATCCCGCCACCGTTCGCCCCCGTCGCTTCGGGAAAAGAGGACCTGGCGATACTCCCGCATCGCCCACACGCCCTGGTCTCAGCCCGGACAGTAAGTTGGCTATTAAAGATCAGGACGAGTATTCCGGGTTGGCATTATCACCAAAGGAAAGGGCCGGCCGGTCGGCACCCTCAAAGCCCTTGCGGTACCGCCTCCTCTCCCTTACAGTGGTATTAAGAACCCGGATAACCGGTACTGTTTTCTAATAAGCGCGGTCCAACTACTTTCCTCCTTCCCCAAACTCTCCACCTTCCTCCGGAACTGGGCTTTGGCGCGCCCCCCCAGGACCATGGTCGGGCCGCTGATGACGGCTATCGGGGCCATCATTAATACTATGGCTGATCTCCGACCCCCGGTGGGACACCGTGCACGAACTTAGACCACTGTCCTGTGCCTGGTTCAACTACCCAGTGGTCCTACAGAACGCTTTCCCTAGCACGGACCCCCTGGATGGAGGAGACACTGGATTGGCAGTCCGGGGCCTACTACTGTTATTCCGAGACGCTGGCATTACCTTCCTCCTGAGAGAGGTTTCGATAGAATCCTGGCTTCCTCACGTAGTCACGACCACTACTTGCAGTCTCCTGCTCCACTCAGTCTGACTCTCAATCTGTTGCATGGGCCCTTCCCCTCTCTCTTTCTCTCCGCGAAGACGATCCTACCCCTTTTCCCTTATAATTAGCCGAGCTCCTGGACAGGTGGCGTCTCGCTTGTCCCATCCCTGGCCCTTTCCTCTGTGCTCACTGCGGAGGAAGTCAAGGAGCTCAGAATCGTGCGATCCGTGAGCATGCAGAATGCCTTCTGCTTGACATCCATCGTCCCGAGGGGCTACTCAATCTCTGCTCCCTACGGTCCGTGCACCGCAATTTTTCCTTCCTCCCGTCCCTCCTCCTCGATCACCGATGGTCACAAGATGGGAAGGCATGTTCCTAAACTCTCCAATGCGTCACGTACGTCCCCACGCATTCAGCCTTGTTCGGAGCAACTCAGGTGAATGGGTGAAGTGCGATGATTGTTTTGTCTCGGTCCTTCAGAACAGGACTGCATGCCGGCTGATTGCTTCATATGGAGTGCAGCTACTGTTCAAGCGCTCTGCCTCCTCCCTCCCGGATCCCGGTACAGTCGTGCCTCCTTTCCCTGCCGTTCAGCGCCCGGTCCTAAGCCTGAGCTCTGCCCCCAGGACAAATCGACAGTACCGAAAGCGCCTCCGCACTATTATTCGGAACCTACGGAAAATGGCAGAGGACAAGAGGAATAAGCATGCCACCAACGCAGCTTCCTTCCATTCTCGGGCGCTCTCCCTCCTTGGGCAAGGGTTATCCATCGAACGTCGTCTCCGCTCCCGAAACCCTGTCCCCTCCTCCTCTCCTCTTGATTTCTCCACTATCTTCAAGGTATACAAGCGAGGCATACGGGATCATCTTCCCCAGCCACCTGCTAAGGACTTCATGCAGTCTCATGAATGGTTACGTGGAGGTACCCAGGCCACACTTGCCTTTGCCTCCCTTCGATACAATTTGGAGCGGCTCCAAGGCACCAACGTCCTGTCGCTTTCTGCGCACGTACGAGAGCCACTCCTCACTTTCCCGCCGCAAAAAGTTGACCCTCCCGCTGCGCCCCGGGTGTCACAAGGTGCAGTCAACCAGTGGTTATGCCAAATGTTCCTCTTATCCCCCTTCTTTGGAGCCCAACTTCTCCTTCGAGCTCGGAAGCCTTTGGCGGACAGTTCAACCAAGGCGATGGAGTCGATAGTCCAGGACGGGAGCCTCATGCTCCTGTCCTCTTGGTTCGCACTTTCTTCTCATTGTTCGGGCGCAGGAAATTAAGGGACGCATCCTGCTTCATCGCATAGCACGCTTTCGTTCCATGGCCGCCGAGGGAGATTTTTCGCCCCGCTTCATGGGCCCGCTTAGCATCTCTCTATCTGCTGTGCATTACAACCGCCTCAAAGCGATTCTGCTGCACACACTGCTTTATATCGACGTCGGTGCTCGTGATGGTCTCCTAGAGCTCTCCACCCCTATTGGTCCCTATGGCCCTGAAAAGTATTTCCGACCCGACTTGGTCCACGCCAGTACCTCTGCCTGTGTCGTTATCAGCGCCATCTTATGGGGTACCCAGGAGGGGGGAAACCCGTTGGATAACCCCGAGGAGAGTGGGATGCCATGGAGCGATGACGAGGAGCACGCCCTTGCCTCATTGGCCCACCTCAGTCGGAAGGAGCGGCTAGTGGAGTCTATCGAAACGTTAACCCACCGTTTTGAGCCCCCCCCCCCCCCCCCCCCTGCAACGATGGATACAGGCCAGGATTGGCATTGCCCGCGCTCGTTTGGAGCACTATTTCTTTCCCAATGACGTCCCTACTGCTCCCCCTCCCTCTTCCCCGCCCGGACGTGGGGACAGGCACCACCCCTTCCGTCATCGGTGGAGGAGTTAATTGACTCTGGGGCTCCCCCAACAGCTAATCGACCTCTCTCCCCCCCCCTGCGCCCGCCCCTCCACTTGCTAACCAGATCGCTCAGCCGCTTCCGTCACCGCTCCGTAGGGGGCATCCACGACCTCCCAAGTCTAGGCGGAAGGTTAGGAAGAACCTGGACTTCCCCCGCCGTTAATGGTGGAGCCCAAGAGGTGGACACAGGCCCAACACGACAGTTTTCAGCTGAGCGTTGCGGAGAGCCTGCAGGCGGCCCAACCCCCCCAGGCTATATTGAAACAGGCCATCCAAGCTGCAGTAGCTGCCGGACCACAAGTTAGTGAAGCTGCTCTTCCTGCTGCCCCTGTTCCTGCATCACGAGAGCCCTTCAGAGACGGATCCCGCGAGATCCAGGTTCCCACCTGACCAGGCTCTGGTTAAATATTTGCCATACGTTGCGAATGGCAGGGGAGCTGGCCGGGCACATCCTGGAAGAGCCAAGGTCGGCTGACCCGCTAGACTTATCTTCTCTACTCCCTGACGCGCTGAAGGTCCTAGCCAAGGCCAGACGCAAGATCAACTTTCGTCTCGAGGAAATCAAACGTGCCAGACGGGAGTGCAAGCGGCCGAATAGGCTCCTCCAAAACCAAGCCCTTGACCGGAACCAGCACAAGTTCCTCCTCCACGTCCAGTCGGATACGGCCATGGAGACCCCCCCTCCGGAGGCTCTCCGGGAGCACTATGCTGACCTCTACCGCACCCGCGTCTCCAGCTTGGCGGATTAGGAGCGCCGGCTTCACCAAGTGTTGGGGCCTGGAGGTACCATCTGGGTCCCACCAGAGGAGGCCAAATACAACCAACGAGAGCTCCTGCTGGGGAGCGATAGGTCCGAGCGCCGATCCTCAGGCCGGGGGAGAAGATCGACAGGGGGAAGTTCACGGCCCTGAAATTCCGAGGGACCGCGGAGACTGATCCTCTCCTCAACCATTCCCCCAGCGAGACGGAATCTCATACCCAGTCCACCGCCGAGGCTGCGTTACAGGGAGCAGTCATGCGGACGCGCTCCCTCCTTGACGCCTGCACGGCACCAACTCTTCGCCAGTACACAGTCCAGTTCCCGCCTGACGATGACAGCGAACGGAGGCCAAACCGTAATTCCGAGAAGCGCAACGGTGGACGGTGGCCAACCTCCCCTTTCAAGACGACTATGTAGCTCCACCCGTCGACCTAGTCCCCAAACTCATGGAATTCCTGGAAGCAGAGGCCTGGGAATACCTGGGGATTCACCTGCCTGCTGGGGCCGACACCCGGGGGCTTATCATCAGACTTCAATCCAACGCCTTCGCTTTGCGGCTCAGCTCTCTCCGTGTCTCGCCTGGCCCCGTGGCTTGATCGGCCCGAGGACGGCCCGAGGAGCTTTCCCCGGAATCTCTGTCCCCATATGACGCTATCATCGTCCCCGATGGATCTTGCTTTCCCGGACTTGGAAACGCGGCTGGCTTCGGAGCCTTCCTCTTCTACAGTAATGAGATTATCGTTATCTATGGGAACGCTGATAACCCAGCCTAGTGGGGAACAGGAAGTACTGGCAGTGATGGCCGGTGGTCTTCAATTCATCAAAGAGATGGAATGGAAGCCTCGACGTGTACATGTATTCACGGACTACCGGGCCCTCACTGACGCGAACATGGAAGGAGAGGCCCATGAGCTGTTCAAAAAGCGCGCGAAGCCACCCATCTGGGACGCTATTTTTCGCTTCCACATGCAGACGGCCCCGATTTCCTTCCACTGGGTGAAGTCTCATCAAGAGCAAAGCTTCCAGTGGGCGTTCCGACTTAACGAGTGTGCAGACCGCCTCGCCAAATGGGCTGTTCTGCGGCGGGCGAACCGCCTAAAGAAAATTAGGGATTGGGAGAAGCTTCGTATGAACCCGCCCCGCGATTCCAACGGCCGTCCCTACCTTATTAAGCCTTTCAAGGAATCCCGTATTCCCGGGGACCGTATCAAGCAATTTGTCACAGTCTACAAGTGCCTCCCCCCACCCGTTTCCCGGGAGCAATCCCTCAATCTGGCACGGCGACCGTTCTCCCTGCATGCCATCCAGGCAAAGAAGGGGTCTGCCCCAGGGGAAGATTGGATCCCCCCTGACATCTTCAAATTCCTTTCGCAGGACGCGAAGATCAATGTGGGAGCTTTCTTCACGAATTGCTGGAAGGAGCGACGAATGCCGAAAGATTGGAAGCAGGGATTACTCAGCCAGATTTGGAAAGGTACGGGGACAGGCGCCAACGTGACCGATTGGCGTGGGATTACAGTATCCAACGCAATCCTTAATCTGTACGAAAAACTTGTCACGTACCGAGTAGAGTCCTTCAAACTCCACACAGGATGCATCCGACAGACTTCCAAGGCCAACACAACGACAGTGAGCGGATGCGATGAATGGAACATGGTGTTACGGTTGATGCTGGCTGATCTACGAGCGGCCCCCAAAATAACGGGCAGGAAAAAGACTTTGATTATTTTTTCCACCGACATACGCAAGGCGTTCGACCGTGCGGAGCTCACATACATCTGCGAAGCATACTCCATGTGGTTGCGAAGGAGGACGAATTTCCCGAACTGTTTGGGTTCCTCCTCCATCGGTTCAAAGACTCCCCTCTCAAACTGAAGGTGCCGGACTCTACGGGGAAGCCCATCATTCCGTCCGAAGAAATTCAACGCACCCGGGGTATCCCTCAAGGTGGCTCGCTAAGCCCGGGTACATATGGGGTACTAGACGAATACCTCACCCGCCTGTGTCCCGCCCAACAATTCATGCCAGAAGGGTATCGTTTCTACGACGGGACTGACAGCGATCGGTCTCAGAACACCTCCGTATACCCCCTGCGCCCCCCTATGACTGCGGATCGCAAGTTTGCTGATGATAACTGGGCTGCCATCGGCGGCGACGCCCCCCCTGAGCTATTCATTCCCGAGGCACAGAAAGGCTTCTCCCTCCTTTGCACACAGCTACGGGCAGCACGTCAGATTTGCGCGGCGGAGAAATGCTCTGTCATCTGCCTGGTCAGTGAAGTTGGAAAAGGTGTCTACGCGGTCCCGATTACCCTCACTGCACCTAGGCACGACCCTTCACGTGTTCCTACTACAATTCGAAACCGCTCGGCTACTGAAGTCTTTCGTTCTCTGGGCCTCCACACTGACGGGAGCAATAACCCGCAGATCCAACGGGACTACGCGATCTCGAGGTTCGTTGCCACAGCCCGGATGGTTCACAGCCTCAACCTATCGCCTGCACGGAAAAGGATAGCTCTCACCAATCTCCTCACCAGCATCCTCGATTTTTCCTTCGGCTGGACCCTTTCCCCAAAAGTTGCTCCGGGACCTTGACACAGCCTTAAGCTTCCGGGATCACATCAGGGAGACCCTCCAATTATCTCATCAGGAGATTCCGAACTCGGTACTCTATGGCCCAATTGGGACGGGTGGGGTTTCGGTCTCCATCTGTTTTCTACTCGCTACTCCCTACGATCGTTCGCGGTCTTCATCAATGCCTCCTATCGACCGATCCATATGTCCAATATGCGGTGGATGCTCGCCTACGCCTAGCATGGGACTATTACTTCCCCAAGGAGAGAGCGCTTTGTCCTCAGCGGCTTCCCCTCCGAACTCGCCGAAAGTTTTCCAACATTACGCGATCCCACCAGCCGAGTCGCCCGCTCTTTCCTTTTCGGTGGCCGGGGACGGTGGACCCCGCCCACCACCAGCGTATCGACCGATTCATCCACCGGACATTTGGCGCATGCACTCTGTCTTCCACGGGGTTGAGCCCCCCACGGACTGCATCGTCCCAGCCTTCTACTTGCGCTACGTAAACGCTGTGAACCGTGGGGCTCTCCAAGATAATCCCCCCTTGCCAGAGGACATCAATAAACAGTGCCCCAAGCTTCCAGGCCCACCTGACCAAACTTTCCTGGGATGCAAGGGCATCTCCATATGTTAAAGGAGGACCGTCGTGACGGACTCATGGTGCTCCACTGGATTCGAGCCTGCATAGCACTTGGGATAGGCGTTAACCCCCGCATTCCTACAGGGCATGTCAGCGACTCCTCGTGGCCCAAAGGGACAGCAGCAGACCGATGCAGAAAATAGGCTCGCTCAGTTCAAGGAAGCTTATGACGTTCTCTCAGCCCGCTACGAATGGAATGCACTAGAGATTCCAGTTGTTATCTCAGTTTTTCCTCACCAAGGAGACGGTAGCACCAGGTACAGTGGACCAGGCCATTGCCTTAGTTAAAAAGAATTGGGCCTCCTACAACCTTTGGAAGCTGCGTCAACGATGCTCGGAGGATGCAAACAAAATAAAGGCTGCGCCCCGGTTCGGCCTGACTTGGGGTATCCGGTCTGAGATTCGCAGACCTTTCCAGGCTATCACCAACCGTTTCCTCCATCCCAACGGTGATCTCTCGGGAAGGGAGGTTGCCATTATACTCAAGTGTCAGCTGCAAACAAAATAAAGGCGGATGCAAACAAAATAAAGGCGGCGCCCCGGTTCGGCCTGACTTGGGGTAAGGCGGCGCCCCACTCGGGCCAGAATTAGCACAGTGATTACCAAGGGTGCCACCTCGACGACCTGCCCCTACGGCTGCAAGGTCACGGGGAGCATCAGCCACTACATGCTTTCTAGGTCCTCCTTCCATTCAGAGGCCCTTAGAACCCTGCTCGATCTGCGGCATTCCAAATGCAGACAATATTAATGGATCAGACGATGCCTGGAACGCACAGACAACGAAGAAGGCATAGCGCCAGATCGCAAAGTTTTCATCATCGGCGAGGAAGGCGCTCTCCCCCGCCCGCTGCCAGACACGGATCCATCTCTGGTCGAAGCAAGTGCACGAAGTGCCCCCGCCCCGGAGGATGGTGCTCCCCCGGTTCTGCCCCCCCCCCCCCCCTGCCTTTACTCACCCCGCTGCCCACGTGATGGTTGACATGGCGGGACCAGGTTTCTCTCATAAGGTAGATCTACTGGTTACCGCCGCCCGCAGATCAAATCATGTTACTCTGGTAGATTACACCACCCGTGAAGATCAATGGCTGGTTCGCGAGGACGAGTCATATCTCACCTCGGTGCAGACTCGGGGCGAACGACGTGAGACCTGGAATAGTGATGGACACCGGATAGACCCTCCTTTCCGCTGGGGGGACCCCAAGGCGTTCCGCGGGGAGGACCCGCCTGCCACCTGGCCTGCTATTCCTTGGAAGTCCTGGAAAGCGTGGGGCTATAACCCGAGGGCGATATACGATCATCGATACCTCCCACTGGAAGAATCGATCCAAAGTCAGACCATCGGCAGCCGCCCAATGACCACTAATCTTATTGTCATTGCGATGGGCGCTAAAGGTTACATTTCTCAGACCTCCTTTGACAAACTCTGCCTCCATTTCTCCAAGGACATTGCGGTACAGATTTACCAGGGCCTCACACGAGCATATCATCCAGACATGGAATCTCCTTCACCACTTTCCCGCAGGACCGCCCCCGAACCCCCCCTTCCGTCTCCAATAGCAAGCCTGATTGCTTTGTAGACGTGCCGTGGCCCAACGAAGCTCAGATCCAAGGGGGGGAAAAGTCCAACGCACAGATCCCGAAGACGTGCGAGGAGTGGGTCTCCTGTGGCGCGCATGGCCCACCAGCAAGTCTGACGACCCACTGGCACACCAGCCTCTGCAGTCTCCATTCCTCGCACCCTTGTCCCCCCCATCGAAGCCCACCAATCCTGGGGGCCATGGTACCGAAGGGACCTAGCTCTGCCTCTAGATTTGAATTTTGCTACCAAGCCCCCACCCAGGCTTCTGCTTCTTTCTTTCTCCCGACCTCGCCTCCGCCCGCACAGAGTCACAAGGGGGATTCACCGCCCTGTTTATGTCTCCCGCTATTTGGGAACTGTATGGTCATGGGGATGGAGGGCACGAAGGGGACAGGCTCATCATTTTCATAGTCTGCTCTCTCGAGAGTAATTTTTCTCACCCTTTTTCAAATTTCTCTGCCCGGAGGTTTTTCTGGCCCGTGGTGGGATTGGTCTTCAAGGTGGGACGGACGGACCAGGCGGATCTCCTTTTTCGGCCTCGGACCATGCTCCCCTACCGCCGCCCCGCCCCCCCCCTTTTTCTTTCTCTCTCCCTTCCCCCGTCTTCGGAGCTCCCCAGCAGTGAAGCAGGCGTCTCGTCGGCGAGTTCGTGTTGTGGGTACAGTCTGCATTATGGAGCCCGCGGTTCGGCACTGGAGGGTTTCCCGCTTCGACTTGGACGAGGGAGGCAGCAGTTCCTGTTTGCAACGGATCAGCAATTCCGCAGTACACGCTCCCCGGATATAATTGGCCTATGCCAGCCGGTTACTAGGTTTGGTCCCTTTTGTTTGTTTAGTTTCCTATAGCTGTTCCTTTTTCCTTCCTTCTTTCTTTCTTTTATATACGCTTTACGACGTGCATCTGTGTCTTTCGACAGTTTGCGCACAGATCCTAGCGGGCTGCCACGCTCAAGGCCAAATGCTCCCCCAGCCAACAAACGCGTTACGTCGGTGTCCCTGCTGCTGGTGGTTGTAGTGACGGTACCCAGCAACCGCTACGGGTTTGGGTGGGAATACTGTCTTTCTCATTGTACAATCAATTCAGCAAAATAAATAAAGTATTTAAATATTCAAATTCAAAATTCAAATTAAGATATTAACGTCCGCGACGCCCACGCAGTCCACTATCACGATGATTCCTAGCTGCTCGTCCTCGTCCTCGTCCTCTCCTTCCTCGATGTGGAGCAGCTGCTGCAGGCTGAGGCTGCTGCAGTGCTTGAGGGGGTGGTGGAGCTGGCTGGGGGAGAGGTGGCAGTCCCAGACCTGTTAACGCAGCTCGCGAAGGCTGCCAATTAGGTCGTGGCCGCAAATTCGAGCTCTGAAGTTTTACAATATTAGTCCCGAAAATCAGCTACTGTCAAAGTTCCTAGCACAAACGTTGCTTGAAAATAGTGAAGTTTGTAGAGATCAGGAATAGAACAGGCTTGATGCATGAGTTCAGGCGTTCGGTTGATAGGAGCCTGTAAAAACATTGGATTGGAATTGGATAGATTGGATTGGATAAGCCGTGCAAGGTCGCAAACGGTTTTCCATATAAAATCATTATGAAAAGCCTCATAAGCAACCGCCTGCGCCACCTTACCTGCGTGCGATTTGGAATCACACAACCCTTTACCGTGATAAGAAGCCCAGAAATTCCACTCAGCAGACCATAACCAAGGATGCTTAAATAAGACGAGGCTGAATTCAGCCAAAGCATATCTCTGCTTGAAATGCTTTCGACCGCCATCAGACCACAATATTAGGTTAGTTACCTGCACCGGATTCCGGATTATTTTAATACGTCGCTCTAGGATGTTGTCTAACCAGTCGCGAAAAAAGAAGAAGTCGTTATTAACATTTTCGTCTGACGGGTGAGGGAATGTATCGACATACTCCCTCGCTACTCCCCCATGTCCATCGCCGCGGATTAGGACTGCGATGCAGTCGTTGACGTCTTCGGTGCCGCCAACTCCAACACTCATGCGGGAAAAGTCAACAACAATCAAAATGTATGACAAGTCAGATGCGACCTTTTTCAAGTCTTGGTCGTAAAAGACCTTATGCTTCAGCTTGGCTTCAGTATGATGCTCGATCTTCTTGATCTCCACAGGGATATCCTTCAGCTCCTTCTCCTCTTCTTCAGAAAGGGCGCGATTCTCCCTGCTAAGCTTATACTCACGCTCCTGCAGACAGGCGAGCCGCTTGCTCAAGCTTTTCAATTTGCCGCAGTAAGGGCATTTACCCCATACTTTGCTGCAACGGAACTCAATCCACATTTGCTGTATTAATCGTGTCCATTCGCAACGGAGTGGCGGGGTTACGAGTAGCTTCCACTCGGACAACAAGAGAGGTCGGGGTAAGAAAGAGCCTATCAACTTGTCACACCATACTGGCAATTCGGCTAATTTATACCTCTGCTGCTTGCTTGGATCATACACCGGCGTCCTGAGCATCACGACGGACCGTTGAAAATAATGAAATTATGTTCTTTGTCTGTGCCATGCTCTTTGTGAACATAACCCAGACAAAGAACAAAACAATGTGGGCCCTGCACGAAACAAAGCAATCCGATTAGGCAGTACGTGAAAAAATGAATACCTGTGAGGACAGTTGCAAAACAACGGAACACACGCGCAATTTACGCGGCTTGGAGCATGCCTTGCCCTGATCTTAATGACCCGTGCGAACGCCCCGCACACAAAAAAAAATTCATCCTCTGTTCATTGTACTCCTGTAACACTTGCAGATTGCGCTGTAGCCTCGTTGGTTGGCTGCCCAGAGAAGCAGAAATTTCGACACCACCCTCGGACTTCCGAATCCCCGTGTCTTGCCGGAAGTCCCTTGTCGTAACCTTGTTTCGGCACACATGTTGTCGACCTGCGACAAACACATCAGCATCAGATGAGTAAGCAACAACCATCATCAATATTGATAACAATAGCAACGACAACAACAACAACAATTACCTTTTTGCTCAAGTTTGACGACGTGGTACGTTGCGGGCTCGCAACTCCTCCACTCCCAGACATCCGTCGCCAGATTGGTAGGCAAGACGTAACTGTTCCTGCGAACGTCTAGTTTTGGATTTGGGGACAAACCGAACAGACTCTCCTAATCTAATCTTTCGATTCAACTCTGGCAGGACGAAGTTAAAATACCTGGCGATGTAATCATCATACACCTTACTGGTGGTTATGTTAAAAACAAATAGCGTGCTACTTTTTCCTGTAGCCACTAGGATGCTGCTCCGCGAGAAAAAAACTCTATACCATGAGTATCTAAACCTAGCAAAGCCGGTATGGGGTCATGTTTCACAGCGGTGTTTGCGAAGCTTGCACCAGCAAAGGCACTCAACTCTTTGGGGCTTGTGCTGCCCAACATTTGAACAGAAAGAGGACCGAAGTCGAAAAGCTCTTGGACCTCTCCCAACAGTGAGCACACATGTGCGGGCGCAGAGGATGGCGACAGCGTGCCTCGCCCCTCCATATCTTGCCTAATTCGTGCAATAACTGCAAAACCCCATTTTGCTAACTCCGCTATGTAGCTCTGCTCTCTGTACAACCTTTCACCTTGTGCTCCTAAAATGTCCATGAGTTTGTGTGCACTAAAAGAGGGACTAGTACTGTCCGGAGCAGGGGGGCACGGATCGCTGCTCGGTTCTCCAACCTAAAACTAACGCTAATCCCATCCTGACTATCACCCTGTATGCTGGCAAATGTCAGGCATTGTCCAGTAGCTTGCCCAGAGCCAGTTGGTGGAATCTGGCGCAGAGACTGTAGGTGGAACGACGTGGACAGGTTCGTGGAATCGGGCCCAGAGTCAGCCGAAGTTGGTGCAACGGCAGGAGCAGCCGTGGAAGCAGGAGGAGGCTGCAAACCCAAAGCCAGTGCAACCTATCATAGAACAAACGTATTGCAAACAAAGAGAGAGCACACGTGAGTCACCTGAAGCTTGGTTCCTTCGAATCTCCTCGTTTGCTCGTCCCTTTCGCACTTCCTCTTCTTCATTCCAGGTTCCTATTCAGACAAAAAAAGGAAAGCATCACTGAACTGGCAGACACTGGGGCATTCCATTTCTACTCTCATTTCGGGGAGGCATACCTGCCCAGCTATACAGGAGCAAGGACAATGAGTCGGACACGGGGTCCTTTGCTCACACTTTTGTTCAGATTTTGCTCACACTTTTGCTAACAGAAACGGCTATGATTTTGAGCAAAAACCCGCTCAAAATTGATCCGTAGGCAGAAGAAAGTGGCATTTCACTTTGGACTGCCTATCATATGTCCGCAAAATCAGGTAAATTGCCTCCCAACCCGGAATTAACCTTTTTCAAAATTGAAAAAAGATCCGGTTGCTCACACTTTTGCTCACACTTTTGCTCACACATTATCCCTCTCGAGTCCAACTTGAGAAGTGCTGCCTTTAGGCTTGGGAAGGTCATTCCTTTTCGTGACTTGCAGTTGTAGTGTGTCACTTCTTGTACAAACTGCTCTGTTTCTGTCTTGTCCAGGCAGTATGCCTCCAAGAAGCCGTCGTCCAGCAGCGGCTGCAACCGCTCTCATTTCTGCCTTGGCAAACCAAGACAGCGCGTCCGAAGAAGAGATGACCATGGAAGACCTCCCAGATTCAAGACCAACACGCCGTAGCCCCCGCCTCAGGCACCTCGGCAAGCTCGGCAACGGCTGAAGAGGTGATCGACGTGACGTCGGTTAGTGCGGAGGAGAAGGCAAGCAACGCGGACTCGACAATCATTCCTCCAAGGGTGTGTACGGTTCATGTGCTGGGCGCCTTCTTACCTCAGTCTCTGCACTACAACGTGGAACCAGCTGTGGCCATCGAGCAAGACACAGACGACGTGAGCAAGCTCTTGGGAGTACCAGAGTCGACGCTGCGCTTCACTAAACTCGTTGTCACAGACACGAGACGCCAGTACATAGTCACACATCGCATCACTCTCTCTCTCTCTCTCTCTCTCTCTCTCTCTCTCTCTCTCTTTCTTTCTCTCTCTCTCTCTCTCTCTCTCTCTCTCTTTCTCACTCTCTCTCTCTCTCTCTCTCTCTCTCTCTCTTTTTCTCACTCTCTCTCTCTCTCTCTCTCTCTCTCGCTCTCTCTCTCTCTTTCTCTCTCTCTTTCTCTCTCTCTTTCTCTCTCTCTCTCTCTCTCTCTCTTTCTCTTTCTCTTTGTCTCTTTTTCTCTCTCTCTCTTTCTCTCTCTCTCTCTCTCTCTCTCTCTCTCTCTCTCTTCTCTCTCTCTCTCTCTCACTTATACTTATACTTATACTTATACTCATACTTATACTCATACTTATACTCATACTTATACTCATACTTATACTCATACTTATACTCATACTTATACTCATACTTATACTCATACTTATACTCATACTTATACTCATGCTTATGCTCATACTTATACTCATACTTATACTCTCTCTCTCTCTCTCTCTCTCTCTCTCTGCTCTCCAAACAGATTGAAGTTGTCCACCCGTCCAAGTGGCAAGATCTGCTTTCCTCTTTGAACCACAAGCTGTTCTGGACAGAGGAAGGCGCTTCTACCATCCTTGGGCAGGCTGGGAAGATACCACGTACGATCTCCGTTACGACGTGCAAGCTTGGTGACATCGAAATCAAGCTGGGAAGGTGGATGTGGTTCGTGTCGGATAGTGGCAAGGAGCAGCTACCCAAGCCGGAGACTCACCTACGATTGGGCAAGCTGCTTCGCCTGGTGGTGACGATTTCCGTCCTTAAACCGTACTTTCGCTTTGTCTACTCGTACTATTCCCAAGGTACAGATGAAGTGGAGGTGTCTGCTGCAAGCTTGCTTCCCGAGAAGGTGTTGCACGTTTTTGCATTGCTTCCCGAGAAGGCGTCGTCGATCATCGAATCGAAATACCACAACCCATCTTTCACATTCGCATTTGCATGCCTTGTCTTGTTGAGGTGAGTTGAAAAACAACTGGGATGCTGACTACCCCCGCACCCAGACGAAGATGTTGACCAGGATCTCCAAGTATGTGCACAAGTCACAACAACAGTGCGCCGTCCCTGATCTCTCTGGCGTGTCTGCGTCTTCCTCAACGTCGACAGCGTCCTCCTCTGTTCACAGTACTGATTCGCCGCAGGTGACACTATCAGCGAGCCTCGAAGACAAGGCTCGCTTTAATCAACAGATCGAATCGCTCCAAATCAAACTCAAGGACACAGAAGTCACGGTACGCACCCTCTCTGATGCAAACGACAGGCTTGTTTCTGAGAAAGACGCGGCCACTGCTGAGAAAGCTGCGGCCACTGCTGAGAAAGCTGCGGCCATTGCTGAGAAAGATGCGGTCACACAGCGTCACGCACAGTGCCAGGAGCGGGCCAGCGACTTTGAGTCCATGCTTGTCTCCTTAAAAATCAAAGTGGCCGCGCTTGAAGCCGAGACGCTCAGCAACAAAGAAAGGACCCTGCGCGAATACAAAAGCAAGATGCAAGCGGCAAAACAAGGAGTCAATAAGGTCTTATGTTTGCATTCCCATCACACACAGTGACCAAATAACATTGCTGTGGTTAGGAATCTCAAGATGCTTTGGAGGAAAAGGACGACCTTCTGGTTGAGGTTCAGGAGGCCAAAGCGCAAGCAGACTTCCATAAGGAACGGGCTGACAAGATCGTCAGAGACCTTGCGGACGCAAAGAGGAAGATCAAATCCCTTAAGCTCAAATTGAGTAAGTCTTTTTTTTTTTTTTTTTTTTTTTTTTTTTTTTTTTTTTTTTTTTTGTTGCTTTAGGGGGGAGGGGGGGGGGGGGGGGGCAGCGTCACGAGTCACACTGTATGCGATGTATGTGTGCGAAGCGCCGCTACCAAGGAGGCCACGGCGACCAAAGGCGGCAGTAAGCGGGAGCGCTCTGAGGAAGGCGAGAGTGATGCGGAGTCCTGCTCTGAGTCCGCCAGCCCAACCGACGAAGAGTCTGAAGAAGACAAGTTTCGCTCACCCCAGAGCCGCCGCTCCAAGCAGAAACCCAAGTCTGGCAAGAAGAAACGATCGAAGCAAGAACGCTCAGCCAAAAATCGCAAATCGCGCTCTTAGAACACTTAATCTAATACAATTAAATAAGATTTATTTCACTAGTACTGTTAATTACTTATTAATAATGTATAAGTACACAAGCCGGGGGATATTAATAGCAATATTAATACATCAATAATATTAATGCATGCATAGGCAAATATCAGGTGATATTAATGTTAATAAATCATTACATGTTTTTTTACGCAAGCATTGTTTTAATAAATTACTTGCCACTCGTAAAGCTGAGCACACGCCCGGGTGGGGGGGGATATCTTCAACAGTTATAAGTTATTGAAAATTTTAAGTTTGAATTTTGAAATAATATAGTATTAAATAATTAGACTACTCCATTATAATTGTCTACTGATCGTATATCAATATTTAATCATTTTTACGGAAGCACAGTGACTTGAATTGTTACTGTGTCACTTTTCCTATACTTTGACTTAGACCGTTACACTATTCAAATTTTTGAATTTGAATATTTAAATATTATATTTTTTACAAATTAGTTTTTAACAACAATAAACTGATGATTTTGTGTGAAAAAACCACGTAAAAGTCATTTTCCTACACTTCGACTTAGAGCGCGGATGATTTTTGCTCACAGTCACAAATCCAACCGTTAACCGTTTCCCCTAGTTGAAATTTCAATTTTTTTTCAAAAGAAATTATACATTCATCATGTAGGCTAAAATAAACTGATGATTTTGTGTGAAAAAACCACGTAAAAATCACTTTCCTACACTTCGACTTAGAGCGCGGATGATTTTTGCTCACAGTCACAAAATCCAACCGTTAAACGTTTCCCATGTTTGAGGATTTGAATTTTTTCAAAAAATTTTGTGTATTTATCATCTACTGTTCATATAGTAATGATTTATGATGTTAGGACAAAGTTCCGATAACCTTGAAATTTCTGCAAAAAATTCTGCAAGACATTTTGCACTTTATCCTTTCTGGCAGCCACCGTGGATGACTGCTGAGCCAGGTCTTCGAGCACTTCTTTTGTCCTCTTGTTCAGGTGTTCTGCAATAGAAAATGGAATTCGTAAGCTGTTTTTCAACCGCAAAAAAACAGGGAAAAGGACATGATTTTTTTCAGACGAGACCACACATTCAAATCAAAGTAGTCAAACAACCAAGAAATTTCAAACACAAACACAATGCAAACAAGACAACTTCAAGCGCAAGTGAAAAGAGAAGAAAACGGACTGGTTGGTGCTTTTTCTGTAGCCTCCTTCACAAAGATGTCTTGCAACGACGCATCCCAGGTCACTATGATCCTGTCACGTGGCAGTTTGGCCTTGTTGTCCACATGCAGACACTTGACCTCTGCAAGGGAAACGCGTTGTGGCTGTTGTTTGTTTGGATCAAACACACTCACTTGCCACATTCTGCCTGTCTGAGAAGTAGTAGAACCAAATTTGCTGACCAAACCGAGGCTGGAGCCTCCAATCTTGGTCTCAGTCTCAACCCAAGGATGGGCAGAGACAAACAGCTCAAGCTTCTCATTTACCCACCAGTGCAAATGTTCAAAATCCTTGTTGATGCTCTTGTCAGACATCAACCCAAAAAGACTTTGGAGAGTGTGGACAACACAGCAACAAAGCAAAAATGTCCCAATAGACTTTTTTGCTCAAGCAAAAAAAAAAAAAACGATTGGCCTGAAGCAAACACACTGTTTTTTTTTGGAAATCGTAATGAGGGCCGGCCGTTTCCATAAAACCTGATCATTTCAGAAAGGGCAAATTGGTCAGTTCCGGACAATCGAATTTGCAAACAAAGTGTCCAAAGTGGTTTTGGGCTGTGGTGGCACCAGACAAAAAAAATGGTACCGACCGGAACTGCTTTTATGCATAAAAGCTACATATTGGAAAACGCCAAATTTAAAATGATTTTTTGCGTACCCTGAATGGGTCGTGTGATGCCTCAATTCACAGGTGCGTCTTTTATGCGTAAAGGCTAATGGTGTAAAATGACTTTTGGAGACATTCGTAAAATCTGCTTTTCTGATATTTTCAGGCGCGGTTACCTTTCAGCACTGAGAAACCATTTTGAAGCGATGGTGAAAGAACTTCAAACCCTTCCTCATCGACCAGACTGCATGGTGATCTGCCAAACTGATCTGAAACTTCGTAAAAGTTTTACAAGTACATTGCCCAACCTTCCACTCAACAAGCATGAAAAAAAAATTGTTTTTTTAGGTGATTTTTTAAAGTTTCGGATTCGAAACATGGTTTAAAACCTTTGCTCAAGACCGACTTCATCGATTCTGGTCCCAAATGACAACTGTAAAAAATCAAAATGGGAGTTTGCTTAAGTTGGATAGCTTTCAGACCAGAACTTTGATTGCAGAAGGCAAAGAAGATTTTGCATATTTTTTTTGACTTGGCACTTTGTTGTAAAATTTAAACAGTAAATGTTTGCACAGTCTGTCTTGTGAGTGTTTGGACATTTTCAGCAAAGACAGGAAGTCTTCGTTTATACTCCCGGAAAGTCATCGGAAGTAAGTCAGGGAATCACATTTATGCATATTTGCGAATGTGGCATTTTCAACAGAGGCTTCCAAGCAATCGAAATGATGAAAATTGTTTTGGGCTGTGGTGGCACCAGCCACAGAAAATGGTACCGACCGCAACTGCTTTTATTCATAAAAGCTAGTAACACATTGGAAACCGCCAAAACGATTTTTTGCGTACCCTGAATGGGTCGTCTGATGCCTCAATTCACCGTTGCGTCTTTTATGCATAAAAGCTGATGGTGTAAAAGTGTTGAAGTGGTACTTGGATGGACCGGTGCATGTAGGGATGTTGCAGAAAAGTTTTCTCACTACAAATCTCATAAAAAATCAGTAAGTGCAGTTGGGAAATCGCCGTACAATGACGCGACCAAGGTAATAGGTACGTCTAGTACGTATACGTAGGCTAGAGGTAGCGCATAGCATATAGGTGGTCTAGTAGGTAAGTGTAACGTAGGTAGATATATAGAATCTAAGGTACTAAGGTAGTCTGCATTTATGTATGTACTTATGTATATATGTATACATATGTATGTCTAGATCTGTATGTTACAAGTAACCGGTACTACTTTTTACGCCTGATAATATTATCGTTAGGGCGGACAATAGGAAATGACTTTCTGTTTCCTTTTTGTTGCTTGGCTCTGATAGTCTCCTACATTTTTCCCACCATACTGGTTTACCCTCTTTTGTAGAGGAGGAAGATTAGGTTATCCTCAGAGTGCTTGGATTGAGTGGATATAGACCCCGGCTTACAATAAATAATATCGTTCTCATCTTGACCGACAAAAATGGAGTCCCAGCCTTATTTTTTCTATACTCCAAATCCATTCAAGCAGTTTGAGAAAAGCCACTTCCCCAAGAGAAACAAGAAGGAAGGGTGGTGGAGGAGCGTAGGAAAGGAGCTAAGGTGGAGTGAGGAGTGTGCAGTGCATAAAAACAACAGTGAAACTTTGCACAGAGGCCCAAACTGTTACAGCGGTACGGCAAGACACTCGTTGCGCGTACGACTGTAACACTAACAATAGTGTGTTTGGTGACTGTGGGGTCACGAAGTGTGTCTCCAGTGGTATAATCAAACACAGTAGCGTTCACTGGATTGATCGTCGACGTATTGTCGAGTCAGGGAAGTGTTTTACCAGCACACCCACAGGAAGTAAAAAGACCTACGGTCTGTTCCCTGGGGGCATTCCTACACTTATTCCCATACATTCCCCTTACGAAGAGAATAGCCACCAACAACATACTCAGACTCCAGTCTGTATAGCCATACGTGGTTAGCCCCGCACATACGTTAGGAAAACGTAAAGGAGTGCAAGGAGGCTGAGAAAAACAAACAGACAAGATCTAGACATAGACATAAATCTATTCATTGGCGTAAACCCTGTTTGTGCAAACGACATACATCCCACACCATACGTGGTGGCCATCTCGTAGAGGGGTGGTAGGCCAGTCAGAAAAGACATAGGCCAAGGGAAATACGTGCAAAACAGACACAGGACAGCCAAAACGGAGGGTGAATTTGGGACGATTTTTATTTTTGCCAAAAACAAACAAAACAAACACCATCCAATATTATCACTCAAGCACAACAAACTTGTTGTGCGGTGTTGAATAGATCGACAAGGGCGATGACTCTGTTACCGAGCAGCTCCCGAGACCAAACGCGACTGGTGTGTGAAGGGTCTACCCCGGTACACACACACACACACACACACACACACACACACACACACAAACACTCACAAACACACCCACCACACTCAGAAAGGAAAGACTACGTCCAAATTTTGAATTGGGAGAGAACCTTTTTAGAAAAGGCACACAGTGACACATTAATTTGGGCTGAGCCCAAAAGAGCTCATTGAAAAGCTTTTCAAACTTTTTTGACTGTGTAAGCACAGGGGTGTTAGCACAACAGACAGACTAAATTGTGAGTAACGAGTGTGGTGTATATTGCCAGGGTGCACAAGAACACGTCGACTGGCTTGCAACAGCACACAACAAGGCTTCCCTCAAGTAAGTGTAACAGTTGATATAAAGCCGAATGTTAACTTGAATAATGTTTCGCGCTGAGGTACTTTAATCAAAGTTTTGCAGAATGATAATGAACTTTAATCAATGGTTAAAAACGATGTCAATTTATATACCACAATCTTAACTAAGATCATGTGAGAGTAAATGAATGCCATAAATATAATCCTAAACCTTGGGCTCATATATTGTGGTAATGATACAGTGTGGCCCACTATGAATAAACCGGTAACGGATATATGAATAATGGTATTATTACTGTAACGACTAATAAATATGATGGGCAAATATATAAATTGGTAATAGATATGAATAGGACAAATATAAATGTTGTAATTATGTCGTGAAAATGACCATATATGTAGTAAGAATAATGTTGTAAATATACGACACTGCTCGTTTCGACACCATGAGGGGCAATGCAACAACTGCGTGGTTAGGCTCTACGACGACTCAGATCAACCATTGCCACTCAATTAGACATGTCTGAGGGATCAGATTCGACAACAACGTCCCCCACGGGGGGTGAAGGACTTGTAACTCCAGCCAGGGGAGGAGGAGGAGGCGAGGAAGAACCGATCCCTCGCTCCCCATGGAGAAACGCAGACGATGTGGTAGTGATTCCCACTCGAGCGATAAAGACTAAGGTCTTGCCCGAGCACTACCGTAATTGACCGGAGGGGTGGCCAACAACCCCAGCCGAACTTCATGAGCAGGGTGTCAACTCGCACGACTCGACTGTATTCCTTTTTTCCCATAACATGTATGGGGCGGAGGATTATGTCAAATGCATATATAACGACGGGAAGGAGCAGAGGATTGTGGGAATGAAGTACAGACCACACCCCAGCCTCACGTTACACTATGATGGCTCCATAGACATATTCCAAATCATTTTGCAAGGGATACCTTGTTAGACGATGCATGGTATGCCAACCAATTGGTGGCTACTTTGCTCGTCAACAAGGAAAGGCAACCCACCATAACATATGCATACTCCGTAGAGGAAGACAAGGTCACAGCACCTGGCATAAAGTGGCAGAATACGGCGGGCTTGTTAAGCATGGCCGCGCAACTGCAGGCTATGAACGTCGTAACGGCGAGAAACCTAAAGAACGCGGTCACCGTATGGGATTTGACTCTCACGGAGAGTAAAAGGTGGAAACAGCAATTCCTTTCCCCCGAGGGGCACGGACCACCGCTGTCACGGGTACATGATACCCTAATTGAAGTTCTTGACATTCTTGAGTCAGCTAACCCCATGTTTGGATGCCAAGAAGAGTCGATATCTTCAAGTCAGCATGAAATTTCGTGGAACAGGTACGGATGGGAAGCAAATAGAAGCCACTGTCGCCCCACACCCGCCATTAAGTTATATTGGTACAGCTATTGTGCAATGTTCAAGCTTGTGTCACAAAGTATCAGTGACATACTGAGAATTCACATTGCAAGGGAGGTGGTCAACAGATATGGCCCCGACGCGTACGTCACCCCATCCATACCAGGGGGGGGGGGGGGGGCATGAACTTTGTGACATTTCAGTCGATGTACTGTGGCCGACAATCGGAAGGCGGTGGCGGTGGTGATCGAGAACGTTCCACCCCCCCCCCCCCCCTGAAAAACCGAAGTCGGTTAACAACAAGCTAGTCGAACAGGCTTTGAAACGGCTTGACGCCGACCTGTCGTTCGATTATGGAAAATATAATCCTCAGCTAAACATCGATTTTAGCGATGGTCTGGCATTATTGTTTGGATACGCCCGACTCGATAGCACAGTAGGGCAATCTGGTTAAATGAAGCCGATACCAAACAATTAATAGCCAACAAAGCTAGTCGGTGGGCGTCACAGGATCTACTGACAACCCGTTGGGCTAATTGGGACGAAGAGGCAGGTAAATTGATCAATGAGAAGCAGCTGCGAGCTACGAAGAGGCAGGTAAATTGATCAATGAGAAGCAGCTGCGAGCTTCTATGAGATCGCATTACCTCCTCGAACGATTCGTCCGTGAGGCCAACTGGATATATGTGTGTGACGCAGCAATAATAGAGGATCTCGTGTCAGCGATGGCACAGAGAATGCGGGAAGTTAACGTAGCCCACAATGAAATCGTAGACCTTCCACAGAAGTTAATCACGCCCCTTGTCAAAGCAGACTTGGCTCCAACGACCTACGACCCGAGCCAATCAAAGAATTAGACTATCTGCTCATTTTCCCCTGACAGAGTGTGGATAAACTAGATTCTAAGAAATCGTATACAAACATTTGGACCTTGGATATGAATTAGACTACGTCATTGAATGCTATCACGAAGCGACAAAGGAACGGTTTTCATTTTTATATGTGGACTCGGTATCGGACGAACTGAGACAAAATTTCAATAAAAGGTTTCTTTAGTAGGAGCCTGCTCCCCCTACGACCCCGCAAGTAAAACAAAAATATATGTTTTGATGTATTCAAAAGTGTTTTTGAAATCATAAAGCTTTTTGGAAAAAAAGCTTTTATTTTTTCTTTTAGTATAGATAGATGCCAACATCACCAGTGATTACTTCACAGCCAGCGGGTTATAACATCGGATACAATCCTTCGTCAGTCAAAACGCATCATACTCGCACGCCTCCTCCTCACTAAACCGATACTTCCGACACACACTGCCTAATAAACAAGCTAACTGCCTGACCTACTCTCTTTTTTCTCTGCCAGTCTGTGACTTTACTCGATGTCTTCGTCTTTCTTTTGAGTGCGTGGAACACGGCAAACAATCACAGTATCATATTGTATGTCATATTTATAGCAAAAAATCCCTCACCCTCACCATCAAAGGCAGCACTCCATTTCACACACACAAGCTTAGCATCAACAATAGCAGAATCAGAAGCAGCAGTGCCATAAGCAGCATGCCATGCAGACATAGTTTTTTCACTAAGCAGGTTGAAAATGTTCTGTCCGGGGGGGGGGGTTTGTGGATCACTGATAATCTAGACTCGGTCGGTCACGGTGCCCCTTGGTTGTGGGCAGTGGCTCAAAAGCTATTCCGGTTTCTCTGCCGTACAAATGGTCTTTTTCTCGCTGCTCTTACACCAAGATTGCGTTGTCAAGCTTTTTTTTTTTTTTTTTTTTTTTTTTTTTTTTTTTTTTTTTTTTTTTTTTTTTTTTTTTTTTCAGCCCTGGTTTCATTACGTTTGAAGTTTGTCCCCAACCTTCCTGTGCTTCCAAGATTTGCTGCGCTTCAGAATCTTGGAAGGCATGATTGACGCCTCCTCAACACTCGACAAAAAAAACTTAAAAAATTCGATAGGGACGGAAAAGATTAAGGTCTGCCCTGGCCCGGCCTGAACATTTTTTAGTGAAAAAGTCCAAAACTACACAAAACCCAGGAAATATCTCTCCTAAACCAGAAAGCCTTTTTCAAAAAACGTTTATATATTTAGAAACTTCACATCTTCAACTAGTACACACCAATTTTTTACACCCTCTTACCTTTATGGACAACTTCTAAAGAAAAAGTAATTTTTTTAATAAATACATATTATATACCGTTAACACTTGAAAAATAATTCAAATTCAATTCAAAAGTAAAAAAAAAAGTTGAATTCTTTCCGTCCATAGATTCAGATGTTCCGCTCTTTACAATAAAAAAAGGGCGGGTATGTAGAAAAAGGATCAGCTCAACTTGATGAGTAGATTTTGCCTCCGTTCAAGTTTCATAGTCAATGTCTAATTAACATAGAACGTGACGACATATGTGAATGTTCGAGCGTCTGGCAGGTTCAAACTAATTCAAACTTCAAACATTTAATTTTTTCTTATTAATACTTGAAGTTTTACATAACTTGAAAATGAAGAACTTCAGGTCACCTCACTGAGCCGACCGTCGCCTGAGCCTCCGAGGCTGAGTCACCGTAGGAGTACATTCCGACAAGTGTCTGTGCCACGGTCAGTTTGAAAGTCAACAATCAGATTGATATTGTAGCACTCAGGCTTCAAACTGTTTAAAAACCACTGAATTCTGGCAAATAATTCCTCCACTCGGATTCAAACTCAGACTGTGATTGTTTCTTTTTTTTTTTTTTTTTTTTTTTTTTTTTTTTTTTGTCAATACCGTTTGTATCTCTTGATACTTCTTCCGTTTTATGTCATATCTCTTCTGCTTCCTACTCAGCTCTATGAGTAGCAAGTGTAGTAGATGATTGTGTAAAACAGTATTAGTGACTAGGACGGTCAGCTAATACCGGTCACACTAATGTCATGTCGCAAAAAACATGGTCACGGACTCGGACTAGTCGGATACCAGCTATTATTTGAATTCAGGTTTTTACCGTACGCGTCTCCAAACTCTCATCCCTTCGAATGGCAAATACCGCTGTCACTTTGCGAACAAAAACACTTGCCCTAAGAGGCATGCGAACAAAACTTCAACACTTGCCCTAAGAGGCATGTGATAAGGTGCCCAGGCCGATGACAGCGATTCGTCAGAGACCGTGCGGGTTGCCCCAAGAGGCATGTGATAAGGTGCACAGGCCGATGACAGCGATTCGTCAGAGACCGTGCGGGCAGTCGATCATGTTGAACGGCAGTATTGATAACACTGATTGCGCAATGCATATCCTGACAATCACTGCAAAACTTGAACCGACTCAACATCATAGTAACAATAATGAATATAAGAAAAAAGTTTATTTGTTTATTTAGACTGAAGTTTTTTTTCGTCAAGGTTCATTGTTGAAACAAGTTCATTCGAAAAATGATTATGAAAGCTTAACTAGCACAACTTTTTCGACTTTGTCAATCCTATTTTCTCGTGTCTTGCAAGTAAGGTTGATAGTCGGGGGTTTTCTTGGGTAACTGGACTCCTTTCTTGGTATCGCAAAGATAGGTTTGCTGTCTCGGAATCTGCAGGTCCAAGCAGTCATCCAAGTCGGGATTCTGAAGTTTTCGAATATTGTCCATGGAGATGAGTTTGATGCCCTGAGCAACGCGCATAGGATCGTCGGAAACCTTGGAGAGAGACAGCCCGTTCACCGTTGCTTCCTTAACAAGAAAATCCTGATTGTCTCGACAGAATTGATGACCACAGTAGCGACCAGAGATAGCGTCTCCGCTTATGTTGCCATCACAAAACTTGCTGAGAACATCCGAGCAGATAAAACCAGATTGGGGATTTGAGGTCACGGCGGCTGACAAAACTTGCTTGGTAAACGTCTGCATGGAAATGGTTCGAGGAATAGTGCTGGGGGGAACAAACGAGTTTTCTTGAGACGTCTGAATGGACACCCTTGACTCCTCACC
>WBZZ01002347.1:175000-192500 GCA_019918135.1 Paulinella micropora | reverse complement strand
GATGGTAGAACTTGACCACTGGGCTATCACGGTGTCCATAATAATAATAATAATAATAATAGTAATAGTAATAGTGCTTCTCTGTCAATGGCTGATGCATTTCTGCACATGCGCCTCCATCGTCTCACCCGTGAGGGGAGTACGAAGAATTGACGATAAGCTCTAATGACACCCCCGCAAGGGCAGTTCCAACACTTCCAGACGGGCCGGTATGTTCAATGAAAATACTGGTCCAGAAATAGACCGATATGTTCAATGAAAATACTGGTGGCACCGACGGGAATCGAACTGGCGACAGGGCCCAGATGGTAGAACTTGACCACTGGGCTATCACGGTGTCCAAAATAGTAATAGTAATAATAATAATAATAATAATAATAATAATAATAAAAATAATAATAATAATAATAATAATAATATATATATTGATCTGTCATGGCTGAGCCCGAGGGCCATGCGCCTCCATCCCTCGACCCAACAGGGACTACAGTGAGTATGTTGGGGAGGGAAGAGTGACTCTAACCATCCTGCATAGAAGGCCCCAAAAGGAAGTCCCTGCTACCCGCACAGTGACGGTACCTTGCAGGAAATCAACTACATATGATTGATCTTCCCCGCGTGAGAGCTCCACGAGACTGGGTAGGTTCCGCATGGAGGTACTCACAGGGGTAGCAGACATTTCATGCGGTCTGCCAGCGCATGAGGACGTTTTGTGGTAAGTATCTGGGACGCCTCGAAACCCGTCACCACCCCCTAGATCGCGGAATGTAAATACCCCTTTGATCCCACGTGGTGTATGTCTTATAAAAAACAACACAACGACATGGCCTCGGAACCAACACAACAACATAGCCTCGGAACCCACACAACAGAGCCTCGGAACCAACACAACTACATAGCCTCGGAACCAACACAACAACATAGCCTCGGAGCCAACACAACGACATAGCCTCGAAACCAGTGGGAAGAGGCCCAACCACCTCCTCTTCCCGTGGGGTGCCATACTGTGCACCCCTCCATAATAATAATAATAATAATAATAATGATAATAATAATAATAATAATAATAATAGTGCTTCTCTGTCAATGGCTGATGCATTTCTGCACATGCGCCTCCATCAATAATAATAATAATAATAATAATAATGATAATAATAATAATACAAGTAAAGCAAGTAAAAAGTAAGAAAACAAGTAAAAAAATACATAAAAGTAAAGTTATTGACCTCTCCATCGCCTTGTTGGGTCTGTTGCAGCTCGCGACGCGCCTAGTAGTAGTAGTAGTAGAAGTAGTAGTAGTAGTCACAGTAGTAGTAGTAGTAGTAGTAGTACCTGAACAAGCCCCTCCGAGTCCGCACCCAGCCTATAACGCACAGACAACATTCAGACAGAGAGAGAGAGAGAGAGAGAGAGAGAGAGAGAGAGAGAGAGAGAGACCGACAGACAGATGTAGATACATACATTACATACAAGTTACATACGTTATATACATACATACATACATACATAGATACATTACCATTACATAACCTACATTACCATTACATAACGTATTACCATTACATAACGTACATTACCATTACATAACGTACATTACCATGACCATAACGTACATTACCGTTTACCATTTACCATTTACCAATTACCATTTAACAATAACATTAACATTAACATAACATTAACATAACATAACATAACATAACACAACATAACATTACATACATACATACATTACATACATACATACGTACATATATACATACATACGTATTTACTATGTTATGTATGTATGTATGTATACCAGGATAATGTAGGCGCATGTCCTTCTCCCAATACAGCCTTCATCATGCGACGACGACCGAGCTGACCTTGCCCTATGCAGGCATGTGTACGTTTATTATTATTATTATTAAATTATTATTATTATTATTATTATTATTATTATTATTATTATTATTATTATTATTAGGCTTAGGTCCGTTGAGGATATGCCATTAGCTGCATCAGTACGCCTCAGATATAGTATTATTATTATTATTATTATTATCATTATTATTATTCTTATTATTATTATTATTACTATTATTATTACTATTATTATTATTATTACTATTATTATTACTATTATTCTTATTCTTATTCTTCTTATTCTTATTCTTCTTATTATCATTATCATTATTATTATTATGGACACCGTGATAGCCCAGTGGTCAAGTTCTACCATCTGGGCCCTGTCGCCAGTTCGATTCCCGTCGGTGCCACCAGTATTTTCATTGAACATACCGGTCCGTCTGGAAGTGTTGGAACTGCCCTTGCGGGGGTGTCATTAGAGCCTATCGTCAATTCTTCGTACTCCCCTCACGGGTGAGACGATGGAGGCGCATGTGCAGATTTACATCAGCCGTTGACAGAGAAGCACTATTATTATTATTATTATTATTATTATTATTATTATTATTATCATCATCATCATCATCATCATCATCATCATCATCATCATCATCATCATCATCATCATCATCATCATCATCATCATCATCATCATCATTATTATTATTATTATTATTATTATTATTATTATTATTATTATTATTATGATCACCTGTTCGGTCTGCGCGCAGCAAGTAGTAGACCTCAACCTAAATAAGAAAATAAACAAGTAAGTCAGTAACTGAATCAGCAAGTAGGTAGGTAGGTACGTAAGTAAGTAGGT
Organism: Paulinella micropora; assembly: GCA_019918135.1. Lineage (NCBI taxonomy): Eukaryota > Cercozoa > Imbricatea > Euglyphida > Paulinellidae > Paulinella > Paulinella micropora. The sequence continues at coordinate 189,787 of WBZZ01002347.1, read as the reverse complement.
AAGTAGGTAAAGAAGTAACCTCTGCCTCGATTCTCACGTAGTAATGTTCTGAAGGGGGGCGGGTTGGACAAGCAAATAAACAAGTAAATCAGTAACTGAATCAGAAAGTAAGTAGGTAGGTGTACGTAAGTAAGTAGGTAAGTAGGTAAAGAAGTAACCTCTGCCTCGATTCTGACGTAGTACTGTCCTGAAGGGGGCACGTTGGCTGGCTCCGTCCAGGTGAATTAAGTAAGTAAGTAAGTAGGCAAGTAAGTAGGTAAGTAGGTAAAGAAGTAATCCCTGCATCGATTCTCACGTACTACTGTCCTGAAGGGGGCGGGTTGGCTGGTTCCGTCCAGGTGAAGTAAGTAAGTAAGTAAGTAAGTAGGTAAGTAAGTAGGTAAGTAGGTAAAGAAGTAACCTCTGCCTCGATTCTCATCTAGTACTGTCCTGAAGGGGGCGGGTTGGCTGGCTAGGTAAGTAAGTAGGTAAGTAGGCAAAGAAAAGTAACCTCTGCCTCGATTCTGACGTAGAATTGGCCTGAAGGAGGCGGGTTGGCTGGCTCTGTCCAAGTGAAGTAGCAGTAGGATGTGTTGACTTTCTCAAAAGGACCAGTTATGCCGTAAGGCGACTGGTAGCCGTACCTATGTATGTATGCATGCATGTTTGTTATGTATATATGCATGTATGTATCATAATGTATGTATGTATCTATGTATGTATGCATGTATGTATGTATGTATGTATGCATGTATGTATGCATGTATGTATGTATGTATATATGTATGTATGTATGAATCTATGTAATGTATGCGTCTATGAATGTCTGTATGTGTGTCTGTCTGTCTGTATGTGTGTCTGTCTGTCTGTCTGTATGTATGTATGTATGTAAGTATGTACGCATGTATGTATGTCTGTGTATGGACCATGCTGCAGCTACGGCCTGCTGTGCTTCGAAGTCGACTACGATGCTGGTGGTGTATGCATGTATGTATGTATGTATGTAATGTATGCGTCTATGAATGTATGTATGTACGTATGTATTGTCTGTGTATGGACCATGCTGCAGCTACGGCCTGCTGTGCTTCGAAGTCGACCACGATGTTGGTGGTAAGCATGGGCTCCCCGGCCATGTTCGCGTTGTCATAGACCTTATAGATAGATAGATAGATAGATAGACAGAGGTGATTCACAGGCGCAGGCTCTGGTCTATGTTGCATCTATCAAATTGTATAGAATAATAGAATAATAGATAGATAGATAGATAGACAGATCGATAGATAGATAGATAGACCTTGGAGCGAGCGTGCTTTATCTTCAGGTTCTGCAGGATCACTTGGGTGGACCTGACGAGCATCGAAATAGAATGATAGATACAAGACATAAAGATGCGGACGTAGATATAAATCGTGGATACCGTATTATATCTATATCTATATCTATATCTATATCTATATATATATATACACACACACACATATATATATATATAATAGATATAGATAATAAATCTATATATATAGATCTTGGGGTTCTGCAGCATTAATTGGATCTAGATAGATAGATAGATAGATAGATAGATAGATGAGTTTAATGTTTAATCTTTGGGCGCGGCATGGCTTTGAAAGCCATGGGCCTCCAATCCTACCCCGGGGCAGGAACTCTCAGCGCTTCACAAGCTGCACATCAACCAACCGCTCGGGTTGGTGCAGGTGCCCAGTTCAAACCGAAAGGTAGCCGAGCCCTTGAGCTGTGCGCATCACGACCCTGGTCAAAGAGTTGGTCGTCTGTTAGCCATGCGCTGCGCGCGATCAACGGCGGGCACAAAACCGTCGTTACAGGGGGGGCCCTACTCTTAGAGTAGAGAACGACGCGCCACCATCGCCTCAGACCTCCTGGCTAATAGCCCTTAGGCAGCCAGCAACCAGAGTTCACCCCCGGGATATATATATAGAGAGAGAGAGAGAGAGAGATAGATAGATAGATAGATGGATAAATAGAGACATATATAGATGGGTAGATGGATAGATAGGATAGATAGATAGATAGATAGATAGACAGATAGATAGATAACAGATAGATAGATAGATAGATAGATAGACAGATAGATAGATCAGGACCAGATGCTGATGAATGCCATCACTTGCGGGTTCGGCTCGAACAGCTCTACTTTCTCTGGCTGGGGAGCTGCAGGGTTTGCTATACGACTGCTTAGCCAGGCTTGGTGATCGTAGCTGGGAAGCACAGGAGTGAGCACACCAAGCAGCTCCACTTCGCTTAGCTGTACTTGACAATAGTTCTCGGCCTGGATAGATAGATGGATAGATAGATGGATAAATAGATAGATAGATAGATAGATAGATAGACGGATGGATGGTTGCATAGTTAGATAGACAGACAGACAGACAGACAGACAGATAGATAGATAGATAGATAGATAGAGACCTGAAGGACCAACATGAGCAAGAAACGGTTGTTTTGTGCAGGCAGGCAGCCCTACCACACACACACACGTCTCGTGGATGCGTCTGCACAGGCAGATTGGTCCTCACTATTGCCTTTTTCACCCTCACTATTGCCCTTTTCACCCTCACTATTGCCTTTCCCCACCTCACTATTGCCTTTTCTTCCCCATCCCGGCTAGACCAGGGATTGACCGCTGCTCTGACCACACCGTTTGGAGAAACGATTATTATATTTACATAAATTACATTGCATTATGTACGTACATACATGCTAGTATGTATGTATGTATGTATGCATGTATGTATGTATGGACGTACGTATGCAATACTATGACAGTATCTATGTGTGCATGTACGTGTAAATATGTATGTGGCGTGATAATAATAATATAATAATAGTGCTTCTCTGTCAATGGCTGATGCATTTCTGCACATGCGCCTCATCGTCTCACCCGTGAGGGGAGTACGAAGAATTGACGATAAGCTCTAATGACACCCCCGCAAGGGCAGTTCCAACACTTAAGACGGGCCGGTATGTTCAATGAAAATACTGGTCCAGAAATAGACCGGTATGTTCAATGAAAATACTGGTGGCACCGACGGGAATCGAACTGGCGACAGGGCCCAGATGGTAGAACTTGACCACTGGGCTATCACGGTGTCCATAATATAATAATAATAATAATAATAATAATAATAATAATGATAATAATAATAATGATAACAACAACAACAATAATAATAATAATAATAATAATAATAACAAATAATAATAACAATAATAATAACAATAGTGCTTCTCTGTCAATGGCTGATGCATTTCTGCACATGCGCCTCCATCGTCTCACCCGTGAGGGGAGTACGAAGAATTGACGATAAGCTCTAATGACACCCCCGCAAGGGCAGTTCCAACACTTCCAGACGGGCCGGTATGTTCAATGAAAATACTGGTCCAGAAATAGACCGGTATGTTCAATGAAAATACTGGTGGCACCGACGGGAATCGAACTGGCGACAGGGCCCAGATGGTAGAACTTGACCACTGGGCTATCACGGTGTCCATAATAATAACAATAATAATAATAATAATAATAATAATAATAATAATAGTGCTTCTCTGTCAATGGCTGATGCATTTCTGCACATGCGCCTCCATCGTCTCACCCGTGAGGGGAGTACGAAGAATTGACGATAAGCTCTAATGACACCCCCGCAAGGGCAGTTCCAACACTTCCAGACGGACCGGTATGTTCAATGAAAATACTGGTCCAGACGGAGCGGTATGTTCAATGAAAATACTGGTGGCACCGACGGGAATCGAACTGGCGACAGGGCCCAGATGGTAGAACTTGACCACTGGGCTATCACGGTGTCCATAATAATAATAATAATAATAATGTTGATTTTTCTCACTGGGGCTGAGCAGAGTGTGTCCATGGCGAAAGGTAGTCGCAGCTCGTTCACGTCACAGGGGATAGGCTGAACATATTGGAAGGTCTGGAAGCAGTAGTCAAGGCCTTGCCCTGTATGTATATATGTATGTATGTATGTATGTATGTATGTTATGTATGTATGTATTGGAAGGTCTGGAAGCAGTGATCAAGGGATTGCCCTGTAAGTGTATTGTGTGTATGTAGGTACTGTACGTATGTATGTATGTATATATGTATGTATGTATGTATGTATTGGAAGGTCTGGAAGCAGTAATCAAGCGCTCCCTGTACGTGTATTGTATGTATGTACGTACGTACGTATGTACGTATGTATGTATGTATGGACATACTGAAAGGTCTGGAAGCAGTAATCAAGCGCTTGCCCTGTAAGTGATTGTACGTATGTATGTATGTATGTATGTATGTTATGTATGTATGTATGTATATTGGAAGGTCTGGAAGCAGTAGTCAAGGGCTTGCCCTGTAAGTGTATTGTATGTATGTACGTGTATGTATGTACGTACGTATGTATGTATGTATGTATGTATGTATGTATGTGAACATATTGGAAGGTCTGGAAGCAGTAATCAAGCGCTTGCCCTGTAAGTGTATTGTATGTATTTACGTATGTATTATGTTTGTATTGTATGTATGTTATGCATGTTATGTATATATGTATGTATCGGAAGGTCTGGAAGCAGTAATCAAGGCCTTGCCCTGTAAGTGTATTGTATGAACGTACGTATGTATGTATGTATGCATGTATGTGTGTATGTGTATTATGTTTGTATTGTATGTATGTTATGTATGTTATGTATATATGTATGTATCGGAAGGTCTGGAAGCAGTAATCAAGGCCTTGCCCTGTAAGTGTATTGTATGAACGTACGTATGTATGGATGCATGTATGTGTGTATGTATGTATGTATGTTATGTATGTATGTATGTATGTATGTATGTATGTATATTGGAAGGTCTGGAAGCAGTAATCAAGCGCTTGCCCTGTAAGTGTATTGTATGTATGTACGTATGTATGTATGTATGTAGAAGCAGTAATCAAGGACTTGCCCTGTAAGTGTATTGTATGTACGTACGTATGTATGTATGTTATGATGTATGTATGTATGTATGTTATGTATGTCATGTATGTATGAATGTATGTATGCATGAAAGGACCTGCAGTGTACGTGCTGATGCAACCTGTCCACATACACACATACATACATGGTATTACATACATACATACATACATATACTTACATACATACATACATACAGACATACATACATAAATACATACATACATACATACATACAAACATGCATGCATACATACATACATACATACCGTCTCGCCTGCTTGTCAGCTCACTGGCGTCTCCACCTTGACAAGTACATGATACATATACATATACATGTACATATACAAATACATATACATAACATATACATTTACATATACATAATTATTATGCAATACACATACATATACATATTACATATTACAAATACATATTACATATACATATAGATTTACATATACATATACATATACATATACAAGTACACATATACACGTACCAGTCAGTGGGCCTTTAGCCGGGTCGTTGCTATAGTTGCCTAATCATGCACGTATGTATGTATGTATGTATGTATGTATGTATGTATGTGTCTGTATGTATTGTATATGAGCTTGTACATAACTTGTGCGCAGGTCAGAAGAGAGAGAAGGGAGAAAGAGAGAGAGAGAGAGAGGGAGAGAGAGAGAGAGAGAGAGAGAGAGAGAGAGAGACCTGCGTCGTTGTTGTAGATGATATGAGGCTGGTTGACACCTATATATACATACATACATTCACATACATACATACATACATACATAACATAACATTACATACATACATACATACATAACATAACATACATACATACATACACACCCGTGATGAATTCCACAAGTAGAGTGAAAACATCTTCTGGTCCACTCGAATCGACCAGGATTTGCACGCGCGACAAAATAGCCTTGGATTATATATATATATATATATATATATATATATATATATATATATATATATATATGTATATATATATATATTTGTATATAGGTAGGATTTGCACGCGCGACAAAACAGCCTGGATATATATATATATGTATATATATATATATATATATATATATATATATATACATATATAGATAGATAGGATTTGCACGCGCGACAAAACCGCCTGTATATATATATATATATATATATATATATATATATAGATAGATAGGATTTGCACGCGCGACAAAACAGCCTTGGATATATTTATATATATTTATATGTATATATATATATATATACATTTAGAAAGATAGATAGATAGATAGATAGGATTTGTACGCGGGACAAAATAGCCTTGGATATATAGATAGATAGATAGATAGATAGATATATAGATAGATAGGTAGATAGGATTTGCACGCGCGACAAAACAGCCTTGGATATGTATATATATATATACATATAGAAAGATAGATAGATAGATAGATAGGATTTGTACGCGGGACAAAATAGCCTTGGATATATATATGTATATATATATAGAAAGATAGATAGATAGATAGGATTTGTACGCGGGACAAAATAGCCTTGGATAGGCAGGTAGGTAGGTAGGTAGGTAGGTAGGTGGATAGATAGATAGATAGATAGCTAGATATGGTTCACTTGTATCGAGAACGCTTTACAAGTGCGACAACAACACCCAGAAAGGCAGATAGATAGAGAGATAGATAGATAGATAGATAGATAGATAGACAGACAGACAGACAGATAGATAGATAGATAGATAGATAGATGGATAGATAGATAGATAGATGGATAGATAGATAGACAGATAATAAAGGTAGATAGATAATGTAGATAATATAGACAGATAGATAATGTAGATAATACAGATAGATAGATAGATAGATAGATGGATAGATAATATAGGTAGATAGATAATGTAGATAATATAGATAGATAATGTAGATAATACAGATAGATAATGTAGATAATACAGATAGATAGATAGATAGATAGATGGATAGATAGATAGATAGCCTAGTGTGTATATATGTATGACTTAATCTTTCTATTCATGTATGTATGTGGTATGTGTACCGAAAATTCCACATCGGGGACGCAAGGTATAAAACAACCCTACATCGACATAGACATTGTTATAGACACAGATATCACATAAAAACATTCACTGCCAATTACCTAGGTAATTACCCTTGTTGTGGTTGGCTTCCCGGGGAAATTCCCTGCATTTCGGAAATTCCCCGGGAAGCTAACCACATCAAGGGTAATTACCTAGGTAATTGGCGGTGAATGCTTTTATGTGTTATAGACACAGATATAGACACAGACGTGGATCTAGATCTAGATCTAGCTATAGACGACATAGGAATACCTGCTGGAGAAACGGACAGAATTGTCAGATGACAGAGATAGATAAGATATAGATATATATATGTAGATGTAGATGTAGATGTAACCTGTTCGAGAACTGGCGAAGTCAGGTTTTGGTCGAGACAGAAATGATCAGATACAGTGACGCCTGTCGATAGGTAGATAGACAGATAGATAGATAGATAGATAGATAGACAGATAGATAGAGACAGAAATGATCAGATACGGTGACGCCTAAAGCGAGTTAGTAGATAGACAACGTAGATAGATAGATAGATAGACAACGTAGATAGATAGATAGATAGATAGATAGACGAGACAGAAATGATCAGATACAGTGACGCCTACAGCGAGTTAGTAGATAGATAGATAGAGAGACAGATAGATAGATAGATAGATAGATAGATAGATAGATAGCCGAGTTGATTCGCAGGGTGATGCCTACATAGGTAGGTAAGTAGGTAGGTAGATAGGTAGGTAGGTAGATATAGATAGCTGGACAGATAAACAGATAGATCGTCAGATTTTGGTCGAGACAGAGCTGATCAGATAAAGTGATACCTCGACAGGCAGGTGTTTAGATAGATAGATAGATAGATAGATAGATAGATTTTGTTGGAGACAGAGCTGACCAGGGAAAGTGATGCCTACATAGAGATAGATAGATAGATAGATAGATCATTAGGAAGATAAGTTTTGGTTGAGACAGAGCTGATGCAGATAGATCGATAGGTAGATAAATAGATAAATATATTGATAGGATCGTAACAGCATGGATCAGGCTGGGTAATGCCGACTTAGGTAGGTAGGTAGGTAGAAAAAAAGAAAAAAGAAAGAAAGGAAGAAAGAAAGAAGGAAAGAAGGAAAGAAAGAAAGAAAGAAGAAAGAAAGATAGAAAGATAGATAGATAGATAGATAGATAGATAGATAGATAGATAGATCGATACCTAGGGAATTTTTGCAGACTGCAGTCCGCGTTTGCTTGCCTGCGCCTGCAAGTAAGTAAGTAAGTAAGTAAGTAAGTTAAGTAAGTAAGTAAGTAAGTAAGTAAGTAAGTGCGCGTAAGTAAGTAAGTGCGCGTAAGTAAGTAAGTAAGTAAGTAAGTAAGTAAGTAGTTGGTGATAAAGTGAGCAAGTAAGTAAGTGAGGATGTTAGTAAGTTAGTGATAAAGTGAGTAAGTAAGTAAGTGAGAAAGTAAATGAGTAAGTAAGTGAGTAAGCAAGTAAGTAAGTAAGTATAAGTAAGTAAGTATAAGTAAGTAAGTATAAGTACAAGAGTGAGTAAGTGAGTAAGTAAGTAAGCAAGTAAGTAAGTAAGCAAGTGAGTAAGCAAGCAAAAAGTAAGCAAGTAAGCAAAAAGTAAGCAAGTAAGAAAGTAAGCAAGTAAGTAAGTAAGTATGTAAGTAAGTAAGTAAGTAAGCAGGTAAGCGAGTGAATAAGTGACTAAGTGAGTTAGTGAGTAAGTAAGTAAGTAAGTAAGTAGGTTAAGTAAGTTAAGTAAGCAAACAAGTAGGTTAGTAAGCAAACAAGTAGGTTAGTAAGTAAGGAAGGAAGCAAGTAAGTCTATATTTCAATATGCGCGCGCGCGCGCGCGCGCGTGTGTGTGTGTGTGTGTGTGTGTATGTAAGTGCACACCGCAGGCTGTGTCACACGGGCCCCACTCCGTCACATACCTACATAGACAGATAGACAGACAGAGATATGGATAGATTCGACCAATAGATAGATAGATAGACAGATAGACAGATAGATAGATAGATAGATGAGACTAATGTCAGAAAAAAGGAGCTTCTGATCGTCAACCAAGGAAGTCTGTGGGTAAAGTATTAACCCGATGCCCAGCTAAACTGTGATGTTTGCACGGAAGGGACTGATACAGGCGATACCAAACCTCCCTAGTAACCAGGCGGGGCCAGGGCTCGTTCCATAAGCGCCCCTTCAGAACGAGCTCCCACCTCCATTACAGAGGACCCAGTAAGCAGATGGAGTTTCGAGACTGTTCGACAGTCTAGTATAAACCGACAGAGCACTGTGGGTTTTATTCCAGGCTCAACAAGCGAGAAAGGGCACCCTGAGGGAACAGGATTGTGCTTCCCGTCGCTATTTCGGCATGTGACTTTTAGGCGTATGGCTAGGCACACATAAGGCACCCCACCACGGGCCCAGCACACCCACACCATCCCCTAATTCTCTGTCTGTCGACAGATGGCACCAATTTCAAAAAAACCAAGCCCAAGGGAGGGTCAGTGACACCTCAAGTGGCCAGATAGATAGATAGATAGATAGACAGACGGACAGTCAGACAGGCAGACAGATAGACAGATAGATAGACAGATAGATATATAGATAGATAGACAGATAGACAGATAGACAGACATAGACAGATAGATAGATGGATAGATAGATAGATAGATAGATAGATAGATAGATAGATAGATACCACTCGTACTCGTCGTAGACAGTGATGATGAACTCGCAGCAAGACGGCCAGGGACATCTGGTGTTGAGGTATCTGTCATAGGCTTGGAAGGTGAACAAGGTGGGAATTTCACAGCAAGGAAGGCCTGGGGAACCCGCTACCAGCGTCCCCGACTGACCCTTGTTGGTCGTGAAATTGATCTCGTGGGTGGCTGAGAAATCGTCAGTTGCAGTAATATTCCACGAGTATACTGTCCCGACACGAACCCTACAAACCAATCCCATCCCCATCCCCATCCCCACCCCCATCCCATCCAATCCAATCCAATCCAATCCAATCAATCAAACAAAGCTATGAGAACAATCAAAACAATCAAGTCAAATCAACCAAATCCACCCAATCCATCAAATCAAATCAAATCAAATCAATCAATCAATTCAATCAATTCAATCAATCAATCAATCAATCAGATCAAATCAAATCAGGTCAGATCAGATCAGATCAGGTCAGGTCAGGTCAGGTCAGGTCAGATGAGATCAGATCAATCAATCGATCAATCCAATTCATCATTTTTCAATCATTCAATCATTCAACCAATACATACCTCTCATCCGGAGGGCAGAATACAATCACGGGCGGCTCATTGTCTACCAAGGTAGACTCAAAATCTGCTACTGCAAAATTTCCATAAAAGTCTGTCCCCACGCAAGAGAACTCCGTCACACCAGTCGCGGGAAATCCTAAGCAAGTTAAGGTAAGTCAAGTTGAGATGAGTTAGAAAGTTACGTTAAGTTGTGTTAAGTTAAGAAATCGGTCACGACAGTCGCAGTCCAAGGGTACCCTGAAGCCTATCTAAATCCAAGTAAATATCAAGTTAAGCAAAGGTAAGTTTCGTTACTTTTGTCCAGTTAAAAACCGGCCATGCTAGAAGCAGGCCATCTTAAGCAAAATTGCTAGAAGCAGGCCATCTTAAGCAAATTAAGTGATGTGAAGTCAAGTGAAGTCAAGTAAGTAAGTAAGTAAGTAAAAAAGTAAAAGTAAATGAAGTAAGTAAGTCACCTCTCCACGAAGGGCCTTGTACTCTGTCCAATATCTGCTCCGGCGTGCCTGAGCAGTTGACGACCGCTACGGTGAAGCAGCTGAGGCAGCCCGCTGGCTCTGCCTGTTCGATCGTGAGCGTCAAGCTTGCACTTCCACCTATAACCACTATGTCAACCGCTTCGCCACGGTCCACGTAGAAGCTAACTAGGAAAGGCCCAGCAGACGTGCCTGTAACCTAGCAGCAGCATCATTATCATCATCATCACCATCAGCAGCAGCATCATCATCACCATCACAGCAGCATCACCACCATCACCAAAGGCATCGTCATCATCATCACTACCACCACCATCACCACCATCACCAAAGGCATCGTCATCATCATCACTACCACCACCACCACCGTCATCATCATCAACATCATCACTATCATCATCACCAGCAAAAACAACCTGATATTTGTAGACATTGTGGTGTCGAATTCCCATCTGTCACAGATATAAATATGCATGTATTTCGCACTTTTTATAGCCTGTCACCATTTGCAAGCGACAGACACACAACTGCGTCCTTAGCACTAGTGCACGTGTCGACACATAAAAGCATTCACTGCCAATTACCTAGGTAATTACCCTTGTGGTAAGCTTCCCGGGGAAATTCCGAAATTCAGGGAATTTCCCCGGGAAGCCAGCCACATCAAGGGTAATTACCTAGGTATTGGCGGTGAATGCTTTTATGTGCGATCTATGCTACAGGTCAGAGAGCTAGACCAGAGTGGCGCTGCCTGAAGTGCTGAAGGATCCTCGGAACACAGACGTCCCGTACGAAGGAGCAGTCCAGCGCAGCACCGCCGCGCGGTTCGGACAGTTCCCACCATGCATCAGCAGACTAGTAGTCTGTCCTTCCATTATCACGCCGATGGTTTGCGTGGAGTCACAGATGCCCTTGTACCTACGTATGTATGTATGTATGTACGTATGTATGTATGGATGTATTGATTTATGTATATACGTTTGTTATCTACGTATTATATGGATGTATGTACGTATGTATGTCTGCTGTATGTATGTAGGTAGGTATGTATGTATGAATGTATGTATGTATGTGTCTATGTGTTTCTGTATGTATGTATGTAGGTAGGTATGTATGTATGAATGTGTATGTATGTATGTGTGTATGTACCCCACGGCTGTTTTCAAATCTATCCCGGGCGAAGTGTACCCCTAGATAGATAGATAGATAGATAGATAGATGAAATATCGACTAATGTCAGAAAAAAGGAGCTTCTGATTTCGTCAACCAGGAAGTCTGAGGGTAAAGTATTAACCCGATGCCCAGCTAAGCCGTGATGTTTGCACGGAAGGGACTGATACAGGCAATACCAAAGCTTCCTGGTACCAGGCGGGGCCAGGGCTCGTTCCATAAAGCGCCCCTTGCAGAACGAGCTCCCACCTCCATTACAGAGGGCCCAGTAAGCAGATGGAGTTTCGAGACTGTTCGACAGTCTAGTATAAACCGACAGAGCACTGTGGGTTTTATTCCGGGCTCAACAAGCGAGAAAGGGCACCCTGAGGGAACAGGATTGTGCTTCCCGTCGCTATTTCGGCATATGACTTATAGGCGTATGGCTAGGCACACATAAGGCACCCCACCACGGGCCCAGCACACCCACACCATCCCCTAATTCTGTCTGTCGACAGAAGGCACCCATTTCAAAAAATCAAGCCCAAGAGAGGGTCAGTGACACCTCAAGTGGCCTTGAGATAGATAGATAGATAAATAGATAGATAGATTAGATAGATAGATATAGAGAGATGGTCTGTACTGTACCTCTGCTTCGAGTAAGTAGATGAAAGACCGGTATGCGCTTTTTGACAGCTTGATGGGCTGCGTGGTGCTGCCAGAGGGGATAGCCGTCAAATCCAGCAGCCCATAGCTCCACATGCCGTTCGGGTTCTCCAATGTAGTAAAATCTATTAAGGTATCGGTATGGTACGTACGCCTGTCTGTCTGTTAGTGGGCTGCCCGCCGTCGGTCAAACGAGTGGGTAGTGAGTGGTGCAGTGAGTGGTGTTAATTCACATAAAAGCATTCACTGCCAATTACCTAGGTAATTACCCTTGTTGTGGTTAGCTTCCCGGGGAAATTCCAAAATTCAGGGAATTTCCCCGGGAAGCCAACCACATTACCTAGGTAATTGGCGGTGAATGCTTTTATGTGAGTTACGTACCAGTGAGGGGGTAGTGAGTGGTGGGCCCGCCGTCGGTCAAGCGAGCAACTTCATCACCTTGCAAGACAAGGGCAAAGGCGATATACAGGGGACAAGAAACAGAAACAAAGAAAGCAAGAAAGAAAGGAAAAGAGGAAAAGAGAAAATAACACAGAAGAAAACATAACCTGTGCTCAAGAAGGATAGATAGATAGATAGACACACAGCAAGCAGCTGAGAGCACAAGAGGAGGAATAAAAAAAGAAAGAAGAAAGAAAGAAAGAAAGCAAGAAAGACAGACAGATAGATAGATAGATAGATAGGTAGGTGCACCATAGCATTCTGGGGGGGTGCCACAAGTGGCTGAGATGTGCAGAGGCGGGGCTCGCATTTGAACCGGGATCACCACGGGAACATCGCCTGATTGGTAAGGCTCTGCACAACACGCCAAGCATTGGCACCGTGATCACCATGGGAACATCGCCTGGTTGGTAAGGCTCTGCACAACACGCCAAGTGCAGTGTCTTGTAGTGGGAGTGGTGTAGTTTAGTGGTAGTAACTCGTGTTACTCTAGTAAATAGTCTAGTAATAGTCTAGTCACAGTCCAGTAATTGTGTAGTACAAGAGACACGCCCAGCCTGTGCAGTGGTAGTACTGGTGTCGGGTAGTGTAGTGTGTGCAGTCTAGAACAAACACATAAAAGCATTCACCGCCAATTAGCTAGGTAATTACCCTTGATGTGGTTCGATTCCCGGGGAAATTCCCTGAATTTCGGAATTTCCCCGGGAAGCTAACCGCAACAAGGGTAATTACCTAGGTAATTGGCAGTGAATGCTTTTATGTGAAAACACGGCGAACCTGTGCAGCACGCCACTTGGCCGCGGATGGGAACAGACGCCGAACTGCTGGACCTAGGTCACATACCATACATACAAAAATACATACATACATACGTACAAAGAGGCGCACAGGAGAGAAGGAAAGGCAGAGAGAGAGAGAGAGAGAGAGAGAGAGAGAGAGAGAGAGAGAGAGAGACCAAGGCGGCGCTAACGCGATAGGGTTACAGATTTCCCATGGCGTAGCCTACGGACATACATACATACATACATACATAGATAAACATACGTACATACATACATAAACATACGTACATACTTACCACATCAGTGGTGTAACACCAGATCGTGCTCTTTCCTATGTAGTGTATGTATGTATGTATGTATGTATGTATGTATGTATGTTATGTTTCTACCGTCTGGGTTGCGGCAGTAGTTATGCCCGTACAGTCCCGCGTCCGGGTAGAGGTTGATCATGGCGCTCGTCCACGGCTTGCATGTTTTACCTTAATGAGATGAGATGAAATGAGAATCAGAGTAGACGAGATGAGACGAGATGCGATGTGATCCAACTAGAGGAGACTAAATCAGAACTACAACCCCCGGGAAACGTCCGCAATAATCAATGAATTTTCGCTATTTTAGCAGGACCGGACGGTCAGTTTTCTGGTCTACATGGCGATATCGTTAGGGTTAGGGTTGGGGTTAGGGTTAGGGTTAGGGTTAGGCTTAGAGTTATCGATTGATAGAGCTTACCTGACACGGTTTTGCTCTGACATCCACGATATGTGGAACCAGCTGCACAGACACAGATAAGATCGAGAGATAGATAGATGAGATGTCGCAAAGGAATGTAGTCCTTGCAAAGGAACGCAGTTTCACATCAAACAATAATTTGTGTACTGTGCATGTGTCCGGGATGGGAATCACGGGTAGACTGTCCTGGAAAAAGAAAGAGGAAGGA
>WBZZ01002347.1:167500-170000 GCA_019918135.1 Paulinella micropora | reverse complement strand
AGGTGGATAGATAGATGGATAGATAGCTGAATGCATGGACGGATATATCTATTAGATAGATAGATAGATAGATGTAGATAAAGATATAGATAGATAGATAGATAGATAGATAGATAGATAGATAGATAGATAGGTAGGTAGGTAGACCAACGATGCCTTGAGCAGTGGTGGTAGCGGGTAGCACAAGCTGGCTACGTGAGGGGTAGCATCGGCTGAACCCCTGCCCGTTCACAACAAAGACAAAGACTGAGAAATGGTAGGTAGGTAGGTAGGCAGGCGAAGGTGACGAATGTGACGAAGGCAACAGGCTGTACAGGTAGGTAGGTAGGTACGTGGGCAGGTGACGGATAGATTACTGATCAGCTCTATACTGGCTCGCTGCAGGCTTTAGTGGACTAAAATGATAGAGTGGTGTGTAGAATGAATGAACGTATGTATGTATGCATGTATGTAGTGTATGCATTGTATGTAGTGTATGTATGCATGCATGTATGTATGTATGCGTGTATGCATGTATATATGCATGTATGTGTGTATGTCTGCATGTATGTATGTATGTATGTACGCATGTATGACCCGCATGTTGTGCAGCGTGGTTTCTTGTATATATGTATGTATATATGTATGTATGTACGCATGTATGACCCGCATGTTGTGCAGCGTGGAGCCATCGTGCCACTGCGGTTTGTTCTGCAGTTCACCACTCCAGGCCGGGTCAATTACTAATGCATGTACATAGTATATTATATATTATCACTGCGGTTTGTTCTGCAGTTCACTCGAGCCGGGGCGAGCCCGCAAAACACGGCAAATTTGGCGCGCCGCATATGTCGTTTTATCGAAACCACATTGTGTGGAGGTGACCGATAAACTTACATATAATGACGTACCTTGTAGTGCTCAGTTTGCTCAATGCAATTTACGCACAGAGCTCTGAGGAGACTTAAAGGCAGTGGTGGGGCAACAGAGGGAACACAAAAAGGTAGTGCGGCAACGAAGGGGATAGAAAGGCAGTAGTGGGGCAAGGGAGGGGACAAAAGGGCAGTAGTGGGGCAACAGAGGGGAGAGAAAGGCAGTAGTGGGGCAAGGGAGGGGACAAAAAGGCAGAAGTGGGGCAACAGAGGGACAGAAGGCAAGTGGCGGACCCAGTGAGTTGTATAACCCGCCATCTTTAGTCGCATCAGCACTGAAGAAAACGAAGACCCGAGTGGCGTTTCCTATGTATGTATGTATGTATGTATGTATGTATGTATGCAACATTGTATGAATGCATGTAGGTATGTATGTACGTACGTATGTGTACGTATGTATTACTATGTATGTATGTATGTATGTATGTATGCATGTATGTATGCATGTATGTATAATATTATGTGTGTATGTATGTATATGTATGCATGTATGAATGTATGAATATATGTATGTATGCACGTGTGTACGTGCATGTATGTATATATTTGTATATTCGTATATATGCATGTATGGATGTATGAATGTATGTATGATTTATGTATGTATGAAGGTATGTATCAATGTATGTATGAATGTCATGTATGTATGTATGATGTGTGCATGTATGTATGTAATATTTGTATGTATGTATGTATGCATGTATGTATGTATGTATGTATACATAGATTGGGGTACCCGTTATGTCAGCACGGAGCACGGTTCCCGAAGGCAGCAGGTGAGGTCCTGATAGGCAGTGGTTGGGGAAACAGCGGACAAAAAGGCAGTAGTGGGGCAATAGAGCGGACAAAAAGGCAGTAGTGTGGCAATAGAGCGGACAAAAAGGCAGTAGTGGGGCAACAGAGAGGACAAGGCAGTAGTGGGGCAACAGAGCGGACAAAAAGACAGTAGTGGGGCAATAGAGCGGACAAAAAGGCAGTAGTGGGGCAATAGAGACGAGAAATGGCAGTAGTGGGGCAACCGAGGTGAGGTAAGAGAAAGGCAGTAGTGGGGCAGCAGGCAACAAAAAGGCAGTCGTGGGGGTCCCCGAGGGCAGTATGTGAGGTCCTAATATAAGGCAGTAGTCAGGCTATCGAGAGGACAGCAAAGCAGTAGTGAGGCAGTGGAAAGGACAGAAAGGCAATTGTTAAAGGCGAGGCAGTGGAGAGGATAGAAAGGAAACGGCGAGCCAGTGGAGAGGACAGAAAGGAAATGGCGAGGCAGTGGAGAGGACAGAAAGGCAATGGCGAGGCAGTGGAGAGGACAGAAAGGAAATGGCGAGGCAGTGGAGAGGACAGAAAGGAAATGGCGAGACAGTGGAGAGGACAGAAAGGAAATGGCGAGACAGTGGAGAGGACAGAAAGGAAATGGCGAGACAGTGGAGAGGACATAAAGGCGATGGCGAGCCAGTGGAGAGGACAGAAAGGCAATGCTGAGGCAGTGGAGAGGACAGAAAGGCGATGGCGAGGTAGTGGAGAGGACAGAAAGGCGATGGCCAGGCAGTAAAGAGGACAGAAAGGCCATGCTGAGGCAGTGGAGAGGACAGAAAGTA
>WBZZ01002347.1:160000-162500 GCA_019918135.1 Paulinella micropora | reverse complement strand
GGCTTTCACATTTTCTGCATGCACGTGCACATATGCATATTACGAACACAAAATACGCGTAGATATCGAATGATGAAGATATAAAATATCGATAATAGATGTAGGTGTAAATATATACATATAGGTACCTCCCATAGTAGCTGTTTCCCAACCAAACGCGTTGACGAACGTGGTGCAGCCGCTCTGCACCACCTACACATAAAAGCACGCAAGTGAAAATTATCTGGTAATTTCTCTTAATGTGGTTAACTTCCCGGCAAGTAATTTTGAAAATCAAATTACTTGCCGGGAAGTTAACCACATTAAGAAATTACCTTGGTTATTTCACTTGCGTGCCTTTATGTGGCTACCACACGTACGCACACATACACGCACACAAACACACACACACACACACACACACACATACACACATACACACTTGACGAACGTGGTGCAGCCGCTCTGCAACACCTACCACACGTACGCACACATACACGCATATACACACACACACACATCACACACTTGACGAACGTGGTGCAGCCGCTCTGCAACACCTACCACACGTACATACACATACACACACACACACACATTCACACATTACACACTTGACGAACGTGGTACAGCCGCTCTGCAACACCTATCACACGTACGCACACATACACACACACCCATTACACACATACACACATTACATACACACATACATACATACATGCATACATACATACATACCTAATGCGTTACATTACATACTAATACATTAAATTGACATTAAGATCACATTGCATTACATTATATAGATACATACATAGTATTACCACTCCCAAAATCGTGGTGTCGGTTTTGGTGGGGCTGGGGAACTTGAAGACAGAGTTGGCAGGGTAGCAACGCACGAAGGCAAGTAAAGGATTGGCGAGGTTGGTGACATAAGACGGCGCCCCGACAGGTTTCCTGTATATGTACATGTATGTATTTGTATATGTTGCATAATATGCACATATCACATAAAAGCATTCACCGCCAATTACCTAGGTAATTATTCTTGATGTGGTTGGCTTCTCGGGGAAATTCCCTGAATTTCCCCGGAAAGCTAACCACAACAAGGGTAATTACCTAGATAATTGGCAGCGAATGCTTTTATGTGTATGAGTATGGGTACCAGTCAGTGTCTGCGGCCAGCTGGGCACCATAACCTCCGTCACGCCATGTTTCCTGACACGCGATAGGTAGGCAAGTAGATAGATAGATAGATACATAGATAGATAGATAGATAGATAGATAGATAGATAGATAGATAGATAGATGGCTAGGCACCGTAACCGCTTCGTAATAGTTACACACAGATATAGATATATGGATAGATAGATAGATATAAGGATAGATAGATAGATAGATTGATTGATTGATAGATAGATAGATAGATAGATAGATAGATAGATAGATAGATAGATAGATAGATAGATGAGATGTCGCAAAGGAATGTAGTCCTTGCAAAGGAACGCAGTTTCACATCAAACAGTAATTTGTGTACTGTGCAAGATAGATAGATAGATAGATAGATAGATAGATAGATAGATAGATAGATAGAGAGAAAGATAGAGATATAGGTGTATAGGTAGTTAGACAGATTGACAGATAGAAAGATAGAAAGATAGACAGACACATAGACAGATAGATAGATAGACATAGATAGATAGACAGACAGACAGACAGTCAGACAGACAAACAGACAGACAGACAGACAGACAGACAGATAGACAGACAGATAGATAGACAGATAGATAGATAGATAGATAGATAGATAGATAGACAGACAGACAGATAGACAGACAGATAGACAGACAGATAGATAGATACATAGACAGATACATAGATAGATAGATAGATAGATAGATAGATAGATAGATAGATAGATAGATAGATAGATAGATAGATAGATAGATAGATGAATAGATAGATAGATAGATAGATGGATGGATGGATAGGTGGATAGATAGATAGATAGATAGATAGATAGATAGATATCTTAGATATCTTAGATAGATATCTTAGATAGATAGATAGATAGATAGATAGATAGATAGATAGATAGATAGATAGATAGAACGATAGGTAGAACGATAGGTAGATAGATACCGAGGTAAGCAAAACGTACACTCGAGTCTCGGTCCTACATACATTCAATATACATACATACATACATACATACATACATACATAAATTATACACACACACACATATATATAAATATATATATACATACATACATACATACATACATATATAGGGGGGGGGGGGGGGGGAGACTTACGCAGGTGTAACAAACTGGATGTCACTTCCACGGGAAAGGTCGTATGGGCCCTGAATGAAGGTAGGGAGGTATGTAGGCAGGCAGGCAGGTAGGCATGGAGGAAGGAAGTGGGAGGGGGGGGAGGAAGGCAGGCAGGCAGGCAAGCGGGCGGGTAGGTAGGTAGGTGGGTAGGTAAGTAGGTAGATAGAGTGTTAAAGCCA
>WBZZ01002347.1:137500-150000 GCA_019918135.1 Paulinella micropora | reverse complement strand
GATACATACATACATACCTCATCCATACAGTCGACTGTCGAGTCGCCATCGCTGCATACACACACACACACACACACACACACATATATATATATATATATATATATATATATATATATATGTATGTATTATATTTATATATGTATATGTATATATATATAATATGTATATGCATACATATATGTATATGTATATATATATATAATATGTATATGCATACATACATGCATACATACATACATACATGCATGCATACATACGTTATATACGTTACATACGCTAAATACAAGACATATATTACATACATTACATACAATACATACATTACGTACATACATACATACATACATACATACATACATACTTACTTACTTACTTATTTACTTACTTACTAATACATGCATACATACATACATACATATAAATGTATATAAATAAATACCTACTTACATACATAATATTTCATACCTGTCTATGTCTTCAGCATGGCAACCACAGACCTACGATAGATAGATTAGATTAGATAGATAGATAGATAGATAGATAGATAGATAGATAGATAGATAGACAGATAGACAGATAGATAGATAGATAGATAGATAGATAGATAGATAGATAGATAGATAGATAGATAGATAGATGGATGGATAGATGGATAGATAGATAGATGAGATGTCGCAAAGGAATGTAGTCCTTGCAAAGGAACGCAGTTTCACATCAAACAATAATTTGTGTACTGTGCATGTGTCCGGGATGGGAATCACGGGTAGACTGTGTTCTGGAAAAAGAAGAGGAGGAAGGACGTTGAAGAAAAAGGCAATCTAGGAATGGAGAGTGGGAGGATAAGGAAGAAGAGAAAGAAAAGGAAGCCGTTAGTCCAAGTGTTTTGAGCACCGTAAGCTTGCGCAAGCTACAATGATGACATTGTGTAAAGACCTAAACCCCCGCAGGGACCTAGCCCGGGCTATGCAACACTGGACGGCTATGATGGAATGCAGTCACCAATACGGACTAGAGGAAGATTAGTCCAATTTTTGACTGCACAGGAGCGATAAATCGCAAAAGAGCAACGAGCTACGCAGGAGGATAGCTTGAAGCAAAGGGATTTGGATTGGGGAT
This sequence comes from Paulinella micropora, assembly GCA_019918135.1. Classification (NCBI taxonomy): domain Eukaryota; phylum Cercozoa; class Imbricatea; order Euglyphida; family Paulinellidae; genus Paulinella; species Paulinella micropora. The sequence goes on along the minus strand of WBZZ01002347.1, from coordinate 148,881 downwards.
GGGAAAAACCCAAGGCGCGGAAACATCGATGAACAGAGAACGATACCATGCCGCGAGCCCCGCATTCGATTGGTCGAAGGTGGCAGGTCCATCCGTTGTCCTCGATTTGAGATTTGAGCTCGTTGTATCGGTTGGTCTTGTATGCTCGTGCGTCAAGGATGTTTTCCTCGACGGGGCACGTTAGCTCGATCAGAATACATATCTTGGTAGACAGTGACCAGACAACGATATCGGGGCGGAGGTCAGTGACACAAATGTGGACAGGAAAGGCTTGCTCAGAACCGGTGTATTGGGTTTGGAGTTGCCAATCGTTTGCAGTGTCAAGCAGGGATGGTCGATGAAATGACTGTCCCTTAGGCTTCTGCTCGCCCTCTTTCACAAACATAGACTTTGATTCATTTTGGTCTATAGGGGAGCGTTTGTTATGGCTCTCGATGTGTTTTTGAAGGGGAGCTTCAACAGTGCAGAGCACAGAGTCATGACGCCAGGTATAGCGGCCTTGTTTGAGGGCAACATGGCAACCGGAGAGGATGTGGCATAGATGTGCTTGACCAGAACAGAGGGCACACTTGTTGTTGGGATGATTCCCCACAGACGTCTAAGGTCGGGGGTAATAACCGAGTTTGTGCTTGCGTTGATGACCCAAGAGATTAAACGGAGATAGATAGATAGATAGATAGATAGATAGATAGATAGATAGATAGATAAATAGATAAATAGATAAGGATAAGATAAGGATAAGGATACGTAAGAATAAGGATAAGGATAAGGGTAAGGATAAGGATAAGGATAAGGATAAGGATAAGGATCAAGATAAAGATAAAGATAAGGATGATAAGAATAAGGATGATAAGGATAAGGATGATGAGGATAAGGATGATAAGGATAAGGATAAGGATAAGGATAAGGATAAGGGTAAGGGTAAGGATAAGGATAAGGGTAAGGGTATTAAGTAAGGATAAGGATAAGTAAGGGTAAGGGTAAGGGTAAGGATAAGGATAAGGATAAGGATAAGGATAAGGATTAGGATTAGGAGTGGGAGTGGGAGTAGGATTAGGAGTAGGAGTAGGAGATGGATTAGAATATGGATTAGGATTAGGATTACGATTAGGATTAGGATGATGACTAGGATTAGGATGATGACAAGGATTAGGATAGGATAAATTAGGATTAGGAATGGGATTAGGATAAGGGGATAAGGATTAGGATAAGGATAAGGATAAGGATTAGGATCAGGATTAGGATAAGATAAGGATAAGATAAGGATAAGGATGAGGATAAGGATAAGGATAAGGATAAGGATAAGGATAAGGATAATAGTTGGATTAGGATAGGATAGGAGGATAGGACAGGATATAGGACTAGGATAGGATAGGATAGGATAGGATAGGATAGGATAGGATAGGATAGGATAGAAAAGGCAGGCAGGTAGGCAGGTAGGTAGGTAGGTAGGTAGGTAGGTAGGTAGTAGGTAGGTAGATAGGTATCTAGCTCGATAGATAGATATATACAGACCTGTGGGTATACTTTGTCAGGGTCGTATGGGCATTGGTCAAGACAGTTAGCAACCCCGTCGCTGTCGCTATCAATATCCGACACGTTACACCTATGCATGCATGTATGCATGTATGTATGCATGTATATGTGCATGCATGTATGCATGCCTGCATGCATGTATGTATGTATGTGTGTACCCACAAATTCCAGGCTCTTGCTTGATTGAGTCGCAGCCACAGGGCCCTGGTCAGATAATACAAAATGACAAAACATAGACATGACATACCAAATAGCCATAACATACCATAACCTAACATGACATCAGCGTGCGAGCATGAAAATAAAATAAACATGGCAGACCGGCGTTATCCCATTTGGCCGGGTCAGTAGGACAGACATCCAGGCAGTCCGCGTAACCATCATGATCGGTATCGACGTCGGATATGTTGCAGCCACAAATGCCAGGCGCGAATTTCTCGGCGTCACCGGGGCAGAGGTCGGTACAGTCTGAGCGGTTTAAGACGCTATCACCGTTCATATCTACCTGCGGGTCCGCTTGCCCGCAGCCACAGAGGCCTTGGGATGTCTTGTTAGGATCAAACGGGCAGGCTTCGAGACAGTTGAGGACAAAGTCACCGTCAGAATCGATGTCGGGAACACCGCAGGGGCATATCTGGGTATAAGTAAGAAAGTAAGTAAGAAAGTAAGTAAGAAAGTAAGTAAGAAAGTAAGTACCCCTGTGAGGTAGGTCTTGGTATAGTCCTGGGGGCACGCGTCAAGACAGTCCACGAGTTGATCACCATCACTGTCGACATCAGGCGCATTGCAGCCGCAGTCTCCAGGATGTATTTTGTTTGGGTTCGTTGGGCACAGGTCAGTGCAGTTCGGGTAGCCCGTGAGCAGACAGGAGCGGCCGTCTGCGCTGATGAAAACGGCAGGACAGTCGTATTTGGTGTCGTTGTCTAAGTTAGTGTCGTTTTGACCGCAGCCGCAGATTCCAGGTAGGATTTTATTCTCGTCGAAGTCGCACTCGTCAGAGCAATCCTTGACTCCGTCGCGGTCGGTGTCGTTTTCTGCCTTGCCGCAGCCACAGTCGCCTTCGCTGACCCACTTGTTCGCGTCCAAATCACAGGCATCGTTGCAATCGGCCACCCCGTCGAGATCGCTATCCGTATCCGCATTGGGACACCCACACTGCCCAGCCTAACCACAATCCAATGGAAAATCATTCGAGTTTGATCTAAGCGTTCTCCAGCAATCGCAGTTCTGTTATTAAGTTTTGAAGCACTTGTTCAAAATCTTAGGCCGATGGCTTTTCCATGGAGTGCTCTGCGTTGTAATGTCTCAAAAATGGTTGCCATGCATGATGTCAAAGGGGAACGACTCGACCTGGATCTTTGAGAAGTGATACGGGCAACCATCGACACAGTCAGCAGTGCCGTCTTGGTCCGTGTCGGAATCTTCACACAAATACATACATACATACATACATACATGCATACATACATACATGCATACATACATGCATACATACATGCATACATAAATACATACATTCATACATACATACATACATACATACATACACAAATGCATACATGCATAGTAATACATACATACATACATACATACCGTTGACGCCGCAGTCACACACCCCACGGTTGTATTTGAACGGGTCAAGCGGGCATTCTTCGTTGCAATCTAGTATGTAGTCCCCGTCGGAGTCCACGTCGAGAATCCCGCACCCGCAGACGCCTCTGCTGGTCTTGGCAGGATCGAGCTCGCAGCCGTCAAAGCAATCAAGCACGCCATCGCCGTCCGTGTCCGCTTCGGAGACTCCACAAGGGCACAGGCCCTTGTACAACGGGGCATTAGAATTGCTGTCTTGGGCCTTATATCTGTCATGATCGCAGACGTCGTCGCAGTCGGGAACATTATCACCATCCGTATCCGTGTCGAGCAGATAGCAGCCGCAAAGGCCGGGATTGAACTTGATGGCGCTGTCAGGGCAGAGGTCCAGGCAATCCACGGTGTTGTCGCCATCCTGGTCCTGGTCGGGCTGGTCGCAACCACAGGCCAATGGCAGAGTCTTCAAGGGATTCAGATCACATTCGTCCTGGCAATCCTTGGACCCATCACCTAGATAGATCGATCAATATAACACAACATGACGTGACATTACGTGACGACATCCATCTATCCATCTATCTATCTATCTATCTATTTATCTATCTATATATTTATCTATCTATCTATCTATCTATCTATCTATCTATCTATCTATATGTATATATATATACAGATAGATAGGTCGACAGATAGATAAATAATGACTTCTTGTGTTGTGCTATGTCATGGTATGACATTTCCTGTTATTTATATTACTATGTCATGCTAGATTATGTAATGTTATATATATTATGTTATGTTATGTTATGTTATGTTTTGTTATGTTATGTTGTGTAGTATATTATACCGTCTGTGTCCACTTCACTGACCCCACAACCGCAAACGCCGGGCAAGGTCTAAAGAGGGCGAGAGAGAGAGAGAGAGAGAGAGCTACTACCACTACTACTACTACTACTACTACTCTACTACTACTACTACTACTACTAACTACTACTACTACCTACTACCTGCTACCTGCTACCTACTACTACTACTACTACTACGTACTACGTACTACGTACTACGTACTACCTACTGCTGCTACTACTACTACTACTACCTACTACTACCACTACTACTACTACTACTACTACTACCACTACCACTACTACTACTACTACTACTACTACCTACTACCTACTGCTACCACCACTACTACCACTACTACTACTACGAATACTAGTACCTTGTTCGAGTCCAAGTCGCACTGGTCAATGCAGTCGGGAGTGCCATCGCCATCGCTATATACATTCCTTCATTTCATTCCTTCGTTCATTCATTCATTCATTAATACAGATTATTATTATTATTATTATTATTATTATTATTATTATTATTATCATTACTATAATGGACACCGTGATAGCCCAGTGGTCAAGTTCTACCATCTGGGCCCTGTCGCCAGTTCGATTCCCGTCGGTGCCACCAGTATTTTCATTGAACATACCGGTCCGTCTGGACCAGTATTTTCATTGAACATACCGGTCCGTCTGGAAGTGTTGGAACTGCCCTTGCGGGGGTGTCATTAGAGCTTATCGTCAATTCTTCGTACTCCCCTCACGGGTGAGACGATGGAGGCGCATGTGCAGAAATGCATCAGCCATTGACAGAGAAGCACAGCACTATTATCATTACTATTATTATTATTATTATGGACACCGTGATAGCCCAGTGGTCAAGTTCTACCATCTGGGACCTGTCGCCAGTTCGATTCCCGTCGGTGCCACCAGTATTTTCATTGAACATACCGGTCCGTCTGGAAGTGTTGGAACTGCCCGTGCGGGGGTGTCATTAGAGCCTATCGTCAATTCCTCGTACTCCCCTCACGGGTGAGACGATGGAGGCGCATGTGCAGATTTGCATCAGCCATTGACAGAGAAGCACTATTATTATTATTATTATTATTATTATTATTATTATTATTATTATTATTATTATTATTATTATTATTATTATTATTGTGGACACCGTGATAGCCCAGTGGTCAAGTTCTACCATCTGGGCCCTGTCGCCAGTTCGATTCCCGTCGGTGCCACCAGTATTTCATTGAACATACCGGTCTATTTCTGGACCAGTATTTTCATTGAACATACCGGCCCGTCTGGAAGTGTTGGAACCGCCCTTGCGGGGGTGTCATTAGAGCTTATCGTCAATTCTTCGTACTCCCCTCACGGGTGAGACGATGGAGGCGCATGTGCAGAAATGCATCAGCCATTGACAGAGAAGCACTATTATTATTATTATTATTATTATTGTTATCATTATTATTATTATTATTATTATTATTATTATTATTACTTACTATTATTATTATTATTATTATTATTATTATTATTATTACTATTATTACTATTATTACTATTATCATCATTATTATTACATTATTATCATCATCAGACATACATACATACACACCTGTCCGTGTCAGCTAGCCCGCAGCCACACACTCCAGGAACCACCTGCATACAGTCATACATACACATGCATGCATACATACAATGTTACGTACATAGTAAACACATACACATGCATGCATACATACAATGTTACATACATAGTAAATACATACACATGCATGCATACATACAATGTTACAAGCATAGTAAACACATACACATGCATGCATACATACAATGTTACAAACATGGTAAATACATACACATGCATGCATACATACAATGTTACATACATAAGTAATACATACACACCATACATACATACATTACATACATACATACATACATACATATACACATGCATGCATACATACATATATATACGATACGTTACATACATACATAATATACTACTATACATAATATACTACTATACATACAACACATACTGTACGTACAACGCATACTATACGTACTATACATACATACATACATACATACATACATACATACACACCTACCTACCTACCTACATACATACATACAAACATACATACAAACATACATACATACATACAAAGGATACTATACGTAGTACTACTACGCATACAACACGTACTATTTAGTATACACACATACATGCATACATACATGCATGCATACATACATACACATACTACGCATACTACAGGTACTATGCATAGATAGATACATAGATACATACATACATATATACATGCACACACACACATACATACATACATATGTACATACATACAAACATACAAACATACATACATACATACATACAATACATACAATACATACTATACTACTATACATACAATGCATACTATACGTAGTACTACTACGCACACTACACGTACTATACATACATGCATACATACATGCATAAACACAAACACACACACACACACACATATACATATATATACATATATATATATGCATAATATATAATATACACACACACACACATGTTATATATATATATATATATGTATATTATATATATATATATGTGTGTGTGTGTGTGTGAGAGAGAGAGAGAGAGAGAGAGAGAGAGAGAGAGAGAGAGAGAGAGAATGTGTGAGGGTGTGTGTGAGTGTGTGGGTGTGTGTGTGTATGTATACATGTATGCATACTTTGTTCTGATCATTTGGACTATACATATATATATATATATATAAAAGATATATATTATATATATATATATATATGTGTGTGTGTGTGTGTGTGTGTGTGTGTGTGTGTGTGCGTGTATGTATGTATGTATGTATGCATGTATGTATGCATACATACATGCATACCTTGTTCTGATCATTTGGACAAAGGTCCACGCACAAGGGATAGCCAGTCAATAAGCAGCTCAGACCTGTATGTATATGTATGTATGTATGTATGTATGTTGTACGTATGTTATGTATGTATGTATGTCAACGCACAAGGGATAGCCAGTCAATAAGCAGCTCACACCTGTTTGTATATGTATGTATGTATGTATGTATGTATGTATGTATGTAATATATGTATGTATGTATGTATGTATGTCCACGCACAAGGGATAGACAGTCTATAAGCAGCTCAGACCTGCATGTATGTATGTATGTATGTATGTATGTATGTATGTATGTATGTAAGTATGTATGTAAGTATGTATGTATGTCAACTCCACGCACAAGGGATAGCCAGTCAATAAGCAGCTCAGACCTGTATGTATGTATGTATGTATGTATGTCAACTCCACGCACAAGGGATAGCCAGTCAGTAAGCAGCTTAGACCTATATGCATATGTATGTATGTATGTATGTATGTATGTATGCCAACTCCACGCACAAGGGATAGCCAGTCAATAAGCAGCTCAGACCTGTATGATTATGTATGTATGTATGTATGCATGCATGTATGTATGTATATATGTATTTCAACTACACGCACAGGGGATAGCCAGTCTCTAAGCCTGAGTGAGGTAGGTAGGTAGGTAGGTAGGTAGGTAGGTAGGTAAGTAGGTAGGTAAGTAGGTAGGGGTAAGGAGGTAGGTAGGTAGGTAGGTAGGTAGGTTTAGGTAGATAGGTAGATAGGTAGGTAGGTTGGTAGGTAAGTAGGTAGGTAGGTAGGTAGGTAGGTAGACAGGTAGGCAGGCGGGTAGGTAGGTAGGTAACTAGATTAATAAGGTAGGTAGGTAATTAGATTAATAAGGTAGGTAGGTAGGTAGGTAGTAGGTAGGTTTAGGTAGGTTAGATATGGTTGGTAGGTAGGTAGGCAGGTAGGTAATTAGGTAGGTAGGTAGGTAGGTTTAGATAGGTTTAGATAGGTAGGTAGGTAGGTTGAGGTAGATTTAGATGGGTAGTAGGTAGATAGGTAGGTAGGTAGGTAGGTTTAGATAGGTTTAGATAGGTAGGTAGGTTGAGGTAGATTTAGATGGGTAGTAGGTAGATAGGTAGGTAGGTAGGTAGGTAGGTAGGTAGGTAGGTATGTTTAGATAGGTTCAGACAGGTAGGTAGGTAGGTAGGCAGGCAGGCAGATAGCTAGGTAGGTTGCTAGGTAAGTAGACAAGTAGCTACCACTTGCGCTGATCTGTGGGCAATCGTGCAGCGCGTCGTTATCGGCGTTGTTGTCGGGGTAAGCACAGCCGCAGATACCCGGATCTACCTTTGGAGATCCCGTGCAGTTATCGAAGCAATCGATGGTGTTATCACCATCCAAGTCGTCGTCAGGGATTCCACAGCCACAGACCCCTGGTTCCGATTTGAATGGATCACCATCGCAATCCTCATTGCAGTCAGCAACACCGTCCAAGTCGCTGTCCACATCGGAGACGTCGCAGCCGCAGATTCCGGTGGAATTATGCTTGCTTGCATCGTCGCCGCACTTGTCGTCGCAGTCGTACACGTTGTCACCGTCTACATACACATAACTTAAATGCATACATACATACATACATACATACATCCATACATCCATACATGCATACATGCATACATACATACATGCTCACTTATCTCTCTCTCTCTCTCCCTCTCTCTCTCTCTCTCTCTCTCTCTCTCTCTCTCTCTCTCTCTCTCTCTCGGAAGCAGCGCCTTCAGCACCAACTTTGTTCTGCCAATCGAGCTTGACAAAGGTGTTTTCAATCTTGTCATATAAGCATATGCTCTCTCTCTCTCTCTCTCTCTCTCTCTCCTCGATCTCTCTCACTTACTCACTGACCTGAGTCGGGGGTTTCCGCCACGCTGCAGCCGCAGTGTCCTTCTGCGATTTTGTTGGGGTCGTCAGGGCTATGTATGTAGACAGATAGATTACTACTCATGGATAGATAAATAGGTAGGTATAAAGCTATCGCAGTGTCCTTCTGCGATTTTGTTGGGGTCGTCAGGGCTATGTATGTATGTATGTAGACAGATAGATTACTACTCATGGATAGATAAATAGGTAGGTATAAAGCTATCGCAGTGTCCTTCTGCGATTTTGTTGGGGTCGTCAGGGCTATGTATGTAGACAGATAGATTACTACTCATGGATAGATAAATAGGTAGGTATAAAGCTATCGCAGTGTCCTTCTGCGATTTTGTTGGGGTCGTCAGGGCTATGTATGTATGTATGTAGACAGATAGATTACTACTCATGGATAGATAAATAGGTAGGTATAAAGCTATCGCAGTGTCCTTCTGCGATTTTGTTGGGGTCGTCAGGGCTATGTATGTAGACAGATAGATTACTACTCATGGATAGATAAATAGGTAGGTATAAAGCTATCGCAGTGTCCTTCTGCGATTTTGTTGGGGTCGTCAGGGCTATGTATGTATGTATGTAGACAGATAGATTACTACTCATGGATAGATAAATAGGTAGGTATAAAGCTATCGCAGTGTCCTTCTGCGATTTTTGTTGGGGTCGTCAGGGCTATGTATGTAGACAGATAGATTACTACTCATGGATAGATAAATAGGTAGGTATAAAGCTATCGCAGTGTCCTTCTGCGATTTTGTTGGGGTCGTCAGGGCTATGTATGTAGTAGACAGATAGATTACTACTCATGGATAGATAAATAGGTAGGTATAAAGCTATCGCAGTGTCCTTCTGCGATTTTGTTGGGGTCGTCAGGGCTATGTATGTATGTATGTACAGATAGATTACTACTCATGGATAGATAAATAGGTAGGTATAAAGCTATCGCAGTGTCCTTCTGCGATTTTGTTGGGGTCGTCAGGGCTATGTATGTAGAAGATAGATTACTACTCATGGATAGATAAATAGGTAGGTATAAAGCTATCGCAGTGTCCTTCTGCGATTTTGTTGGGGTCGTCAGGGCTATGTATGTATGTACAGATAGATTACTACTCATGGATAGATAAATAGGTAGGTATAAAGCTATCGCAGTGTCCTTCTGCGATTTTGTTGGGGTCGTCAGGGCTATGTATGTATGTAGACAGATAGATTACTACTCATGGATAGATAAATAGGTAGGTATAAAGCTATCGCAGTGTCCTTCTGCGATTTTGTTGGGGTCGTCAGGGCTATGTATGTATGTATGTAGACAGATAGATTACTACTCATGGATAGATAAATAGGTAGGTATAAAGCTATCGCAGTGTCCTTCTGCGATTTTGTTGGGGTCGTCAGGGCTATGTATGTAGACAGATAGATTACTACTCATGGATAGATAAATAGGTAGGTATAAAGCTATCGCAGTGTCCTTCTGCGATTTTGTTGGGGTCGTCAGGGCTATGTATGTATGTATGTAGACAGATAGATTACTACTCATGGATAGATAAATAGGTAGGTATAAAGCTATCGCAGTGTCCTTCTGCGATTTTGTTGGGGTCGTCAGGGCTATGTATGTAGACAGATAGATTACTACTCATGGATAGATAAATAGGTAGGTATAAAGCTATCGCAGTGTCCTTCTGCGATTTTGTTGGGGTCGTCAGGGCTATGTATGTATGTATGTAGACAGATAGATTACTACTCATGGATAGATAAATAGGTAGGTATAAAGCTATCGCAGTGTCCTTCTGCGATTTTGTTGGGGTCGTCAGGGCTATGTATGTATGTAGACAGATAGATTACTACTCATGGATAGATAAATAGGTAGGTATAAAGCTATCGCAGTGTCCTTCTGCGATTTTGTTGGGGTCGTCAGGGCTATGTATGTATGTATGTAGACAGATAGATTACTACTCATGGATAGATAAATAGGTAGGTATAAAGCTATCGCAGTGTCCTTCTGCGATTTTGTTGGGGTCGTCAGGGCTATGTATGTATGTAGACAGATAGATTACTACTCATGGATAGATAAATAGGTAGGTATAAAGCTATCGCAGTGTCCTTCTGCGATTTTGTTGGGGTCGTCAGGGCTATGTATGTATGTAGACAGATAGATTACTACTCATGGATAGATAAATAGGTAGGTATAAAGCTATCGCAGTGTCCTTCTGCGATTTTGTTGGGGTCGTCAGGGCTATGTATGTATGTATGTAGACAGATAGATTACTACTCGTGGATAGATAAATAGGTAGGTATAAAGCTATCGCAGTGTCCTGCGATTTTGTTGGGGTCGTCAGGGCTATGTATGTATGTAGACAGATAGATTACTACGCATGGATAGATAAATAGGTAGGTATAAAGCTATCGCAGTGTCCTTCTGCGATTTTGTTGGGGTCGTCAGGGCTATGTATGTATGTATGTAGAACAGATAGATTACTACTCGTGGATAGATAAATAGGTAGGTATAAAGCTATCGCAGTGTCCTGCGATTTTGTTGGCGTCGTCAGGGCTATGTATGTATGTATGTATGTATG
>WBZZ01002347.1:132500-135000 GCA_019918135.1 Paulinella micropora | reverse complement strand
ACTGTTCGACAGTCTAGTATAAACCGACAGAGCACTGTGGGTTTTATTCCGGGCTCAACAAGCGAGAAAGGGCACCCTGAGGGAACAGGATTGTGCTTCCCGTCGCTATTTCGGCATGTGACTTACAGGCGTATGGCTAGGCACACATAAGGCACCCCACCACGGGCCCAGCACACTCACACCATCCCCTAATTCTCTGTCTGTCGACAGATGGCACCCATTTCAAAAAATCAAGCCCAAGAGAGGGTCAGTGACACCTCAAGTGGCCTTGGTTCATTCCGTAGATATTCTGTTCTATTCTGTTCTGTTCTGTTCTGTTCTATTCTATTCTATTCTATTCTATTTATCTATTTATCTATCTATCTATCTATCTGGTTGACGAAATCAGAAGCTCCTTTTTTCTGACATTAGTCGATATTTCATCAGTTGATCTTATCACTTACTAGAACAGAACAGAACAGAATAGAATAGAATAGAATAGAATGGAATAGAATAGAATAATAGAATAGAATAGATAGGTACGCAGGTAGGTAGGTAGGTAGGTAGGTAGGAAGGTAGGTAGAAAGGTAGATAGGTAGATAGATCGATAGATAGATAGATAGATAGACAGACAGACAGACAGACAGACTGATAGATAGATAGATAGATAGATAGATAGATAGATAGATAGATAGATAGATAGATAGATAGGTAGACCTCGCAGGAATAAGCTTTCTCTACGCGTATGAAGTTGGTGACGTTGATCGTCTATGAATACGCATATGATATAATAATGAGTATTATTATTATTATTATTATTTACTATTATCATTATTATTATTATTCGGAGTGTTGACTGTGATGTATTTGAGGATGATAAAAACTTAGTCACGCTTGTTTATCAGAGCTCCAGCCCAATGGCCTTACGGCGTTAAACTGTGATGCCAACTCAAAACCATTTGGTGGATGATGCTGGGGAGGAGGGTCGTTGGGCGCCTGTCGAAGATCTTAAACTCCGCTAAGCCGGTTGATAGCCCGTGGACCCAGCGGATACCAAATTGTTATGGGTGGGGTTTCGAGGTAGTTCTAGCAACCATGCTTGGTGTACGCACTTGCACATGCGGCAACGTTTTGCAAAAGGTTGTTGGGACTGCGGAATAACCTCGGCTTAGTGTAGTCTTGCCCTCAGGAGCTCCATCGGCGGCCCCTATAATCAGTCGAGAGACTGACTAGGTGGGGATGGAGCACCTCGAACAAGGGCATGGAGGCTCATGTCCGGAAACGGATCGTGCCATCAGCTGCATCAGTATGCCTTAGAGGAAGTATATCTTTCTTCTCGGAGTGTTGACTGTGATATATTTGAGGGTAACACCTGATGATAAAAACTTAGTCACGCTTGTTTATCAGAGCTCCAGCCCAATGGCCTTACGGCGTTAAACTGTGATGCCAACTCAAAACCATTTGGTGGATGATGCTGGGGAGGAGGGTCGTTAGGCGCCTGTCGAAGATCTTAAACTCCGCTATGCCGGTTGATAGCCCGTGGACCCAGCGGATACCAAATTGTTATGGGTGGGGTTTTGAGGTAGTTCTAGCAACCATGCTTGGTGAACGCACTTGCACATGCGGCAACGTTTTGCAAAAGGTTGTTGGGACTGCGGAATAACCTCTGCTTAGTGTAGTCTTGCCCTCAGGAGCTCCATCGGCGGCCCCTATAATCAGTCGAGAGACTGACTAGGTGGGGATGGAGCACCTCGAACAAGGGCATGGAGGCTCATGTCCGGAAACGGATCGTGCCATCAGCTGCATCAGTATGCCTTAGAAGTATATTATTATTATTATTATTATTATTATTATTATTATTGCTATTATTATTATTATTATTATTGTTACTATTATTATTATTATTATTATTATTATTATTATTATTATTGTTATTGTTGTTGTTGTTGTTGTTGTTGTTGTTACTACTATCATTGTTATCATGTCATCAGTGGTGGCAGAACCTTGGGCAGCAAGACAAAGAACCCTCGCACAGTAGTGTAGTTCTGCACCTGTAGGTAGGTAGGTAGGTAGGTAGGTGGGTGGGTAGGTGGGTGGGTGGGTAGGTAGGTAGGTAGGTAGGCGGTCAGGTAGGTGGGTGGTAGATAGGTAGGTAGGTGGGTAGGTGGGCGGGTAGGTGGGTAGGTAGGTAGGTAGGTGGGTACGTAGGTGGGTAGGTAGTTGGGTGAGTAGGTAGGTGGGTAGGCGGGAAGGTGTGAAGGTGGGTAGGTAGGTAGGTAGGTGGCTAGGTGGGTGGGTAGGTAGGTAGGTAGGTAGGTTGGTAGGTAGGTAGGTAAGTGGGTAGGTGGGTGGGTGGATAGGTAGGTAGGCAGGTAGGTAGGTAGGTAGGTAGGTAGCTTAGGTTAAGATAAATAGGTAGTATTAGATAGATAGATAGATAGATAGATAGATAGATAGATAGATAGATAGATAGATAGATAGATGATAGATAGATAGATAGATAGATAGATCGATCGATCGA
>WBZZ01002347.1:115000-130000 GCA_019918135.1 Paulinella micropora | reverse complement strand
CATACATACATACATTACACAAATATACCTCTACGGGCGCTTGAGAACAGTAATTAGGGTACGAGAAGCTGTTAATACAAGGACGATAGTATGTATGTATGTATGTACGTAGTGATGTACGTATTACGTACGAGTGTGTATATGTCTGTATGCATGCATGTATGTATGTATGTCTGTATGTATGTCTGTCTGTATGTATGTATGTATGTATGTACATGTATGTATGTATGCATGTATGTATGTATGTATGTATGCATGCATGCATGTATGTATGTATGCATGCATGTACGTATGTATGTATGTATGTATGTAATTGTATGTATGTATGTATGTATGTATGTATGTTATGTATGTTATGTATGCTATGTATTGTATGTATTTATGTTATGTATGTATGTATGTATCTATGTACGTATGTGTATGTATGTATGTATATCAGGTAAGCAGGTAGGCAGGCAGGTAGGCAGGTAGGCAGATATATGTATGTATGTATATCAGGTAAGCAGGCAGGTAGGCAGGCAGGCAGGTAGCAGATAGATAGGTAGGTATGTATGTATGTATGTATGTATGTGTATGTATGTATGTATGTATAACTCACGCAATACGGTTCGGATATGACAACACTATCTCAACAATTTTTATGAAAATATGCAAGGATATCAACAACAACAACAACAACAACAAAAAGTGTGAAAGAAAGTCAACAAAGAGTAAGCCAACTTTCAATTTGTAAAGCAAATTCCGATTTGAAATTTGTGGTCGTACTTAGATACCATCACGTGTCATGATGAAGAGATTGTCAAATATTCTTGATAAAAAAGAAATGTGTCCATGTGTGACATACCGAATATTGTTGTAGTATTTGGACACTTTAACGTTCATAAAGAGCTGTGCGTTGGTATTCACAAGATTCAGGCCAGATGCATCTTGACCGGTGGTCTAGAGAGAGACAGACAGAGAGAGACAGAGGGGGGGGGGGGGGGCTAGCAGCTAAGATATTACGAAGAATACATAGGCGCAGGGTTAGAAGTTACGATCAGGAGCGGGTTGAACTCCTTGGTGAGGGGATCAGGGGGTGGAGGGCATGCACTCCAGCAGAACCCGAAGAGCGCGAGAATGCCAACGTTGATAAGGTACATTTGAAGCAATCTGAGGACCTGCACCGCATACGTTTCTGTCGCAATATACACATGTGCATTATACGCATGCATGGTAGGACCCAAAGTTCACATTAAAGCTCAGTTTCAGTTTCATAGATAGAAGATAATTAAAGCCTTGCTTTCAGTTTCAAAATGATTCCAAAACATTTGGTGATTTTAAAACCCCTCGGTTTCGGTTTTGATACTGAATTTTGGATCTTACGACCCAAAGTTCAAATTAAAGCCCAGTTTCAGGTTCATAGATAGAGGATAATTAAAGCATTGTTTTCAGTTTCAAAATAATTCTTAAAACCCCTCAGTTTCGGGTTTCGATACTGAATTTTGGGTCCTAACATTGTCATTGCATGGCCATCAACCAAAATTTCCCACTATTTTACGTGAGTACTTCTAGTACTTACGTGAACTGGGTCTTGATGTGCACTAAGTGGTTCAGGGGCCCCCTTAAGGATAAATACAAACCAAAATCTAGCTGACACAGCTTGAGACACACTGCGCACTGCACCGAGGCTTAACAAGCACGGACTGCGCATAAAACTACGAAGAGAAAAAAGCAAAGGACAGTGGCAGAGAAAAAAACAAGCAAAGGACAGTGGCTAGGCATATGATAGCAGAAACAGCCAGAGATGAAGCGAAAGGGAAGGTCGCTGGACCTGTCAGGGATTCCTTCGAGGCTTCAAGGGCGTTGAAATTCGTGTTGGGACGGGCGAGGGGCCCGTTTTGGACCCGGCTCAGAAGTGGCTAAAAACCCAAAACAAAACCAAGAAAGGGTCTTTTTTCTACTCCATCCAGTCATCAATGACCTACAGCCCGGCTTTTTAATGAGCCCAAATGAAGACAGACCTGCGTTTTTTTGAGGGGGGGGGGGGGGGGGGGGGGGGAAGAGAAAATTAGCAATGAAAGTTAGCAACAGTCGGGACTTGGTCTTGATGGGTGGTGTGTGTTTGTGTGTGTGTCTGTGTGTGTGTCTGTGTGTGTGTGTCTGAGTGTGTGTGTGTGTGTGTGTGTGTGTCTGTGTGTGTGTGTGTGGTGTCTGTGAGTTGTGTGTCTGGTCTGTGTGTCTGTGTGTCTGTTTGCCTGTGTGTCTGTGTGTGTGTCTGTTTGTCGGTTTGTCTGTCTGTGTGTGTCTGTGTGTGTGTGTGTGTGTGTCTGTTGGTTTGTCTGTCTGTGTGTGTGTCTGTGTGTCTGTCTGTGTGTGACTACTATAGGTACCACTATAGGACAGTTATCTTTATGTAAAATAAGGCTATTTTTATATCAATTAGTCTTAGTCTTACTATTAATTTCAATAAAAATACACATAATTTTATCCAAATTCAATATAACAATCATTAAGCCATAAATAGTCTATATTTGACAAAGTCTAAAAAAAGATAACTTATCTATCTTTTGCCAAATAAATACTAAGAGACATTAAAACCTGTTTCTTAGTTTTTCTTGGTGTCCTGAACTTAGTTATCTTTTTTTGAAAAAATTAAAAGTCCTCCCTATTGCGAGTTTGATTATTTATTTTTTTCAGAAATTTTTACCCTAAAGTATATACTAAACAATGTCTCTCAAGTCTCGCCGAAAAATTTGACAAACTTTCAGTTAATAACAAAACATTTACATTGGATGATATTAAGCAAATCATCAATGGGCATGTCAATGAATACAAGTCTGAAAGTAATAAATTTCAAGAACAAGGATTGCTACCTAATGGAAAATATAAGGGGAAGTCTGTGGCTGATGTCATTGTATTTGATAAGCAATACTTAATATGGATGAATAAACAACATATGATGGAAAACTATCCAGAACTGAAAAAAGAAATGGCTAAATATATTCTATAATCACCCTACATTCTCCTTTAAATTTATTTCTTTTTTTATTATTCTTAATATCGCTTTTTCTTTATGAAAATTATTAAATTGTGTATAGTGTGGCTCTTTTTGGAATTTCCCTAAAGTCTTCTCCTTCTGTTTCTACATCGCGATAATTTAATTCATTCTCTTCTAAATATTGGTCTGTAATTTTTTAAAACTTTATTTTTTCAAAGTGATGGTCAACATATGTATGTATGTATGTATGTATGTATGTATGCGTAGGGCAAGGTCGAGGTGAAAGAAGAAGGGGCGGAACAGAAACGAGAGAGAGAGAGAGAGAGTATGTATGTATGTGTAGGGAAAGGTAGAGGTGAAAGAAGAAGGGGTGGAACAGAAACGAGAGAGAGAGAGAGAGAGTGTATGTATGCGTAGGGAAAGGTAGAGGTGAAAGAAGAAGGGGTGGAACAGAAACGAGAGAGAGAGAGAGATGAACATTTTTTCTATCGTGTATTTCTTTTGTTATTTCACATATGTATTTCGGTTCAAGAAAAATATCTATTTCCATTTTATTTAAATATTCTTCTATTTGATTTTTTATTGTATTTCTACATGCATCATTAAATTTTTTCTTTGTGTATCTCATCATTTGTTTCTCTTTATTTAGCTCAATGTAATTAATACAATTATACCACGAAAATGTTTTTTGTCCTATACGAAAGTGCTTACTACCATATCCATTATTTTCAACATCAATTTCACAATTTATCAAATGTTCAAATTTTGTCTTATAATCTGGATGATTAATTATAATACCCTTAATAAAATTACTATCATTTTCATTTAACTTTTCATTGTGCTTTTTATTTACTAACAATATTTCTTATATATACTATTATTTCTTTCTTAGTTTTAAACATTACACCGATTAGTATATACAACATACTATATACTCTAAAATAAATTAATAAAAAGATAATATTAATAATATATAAACAAACATTGTGCGAACTCAGCACCAAACTGGACTACTTAAATGAAATTGAAAAATGGAATATTGATGGCAATGTCAAAAAGCATACAATTAAATGGACTAAACCTGACATTGTATCTTTCTATGAGCAATACAAACCCCATGATACAGCGGATAATGTAGAAGTCATTCTTCCTTCAACTTCTACATTACAAAATGTGATTGACAAAGAAGAGAGCACCTTTTACAGCGACTGATTTAAAAGAGACTGGAATTACCGAAATAAATGCTTATGTAGGTGAAGAGATAGCGAATGCTACAGACGAAGGATGTATCTATTGCAGTTGTATTTGTTAATACGAATGATGCTCAAAGCATAGATTTTCATGATTATGATTTAGATGATATGTTGCAAAGCGAAAGGCTAACTATAACAGCACAGGCTACTACAAATCAGACCATAAGTATTCAGTATTGTTTACTTAGTCAGAAGACCAGTGAAAGCGAAAAAAAAATAAAACTAAGATCTCTTAAATAACTAGTGCCTTTTTAAATACTTTATAAAATTATTTTTTCTAACTTCATTCATTTCTTCATTTTTTTCTATAAATAAAAGTACGCATGCTACATCACAAAATTTATCATTATCGATTGAAACTGATCATTTCCACCAGCAATAGTCGCGGTAGTATCAAACGAAACCAAACTAGTATTAGTACTGTGCTCAGCATAGACAGCACCAGTAAGGGTAGCATTTTTTATTACTTTAATGATTACACCAGATTTGCCATCAGTATTTAAGACATTTAGCCGTCTAGGATACACTATACTATAATTAGCAATAGTGTTTCCAATAATATTAACATTATTCCTCATAGTAAAAGCATGAGTTGCTACATTCGTCGTATTTGCTGTTCTTTCATAAATAAATGGAATACCTCTTATGATTTCAGTTCCTTCAATGAAGCATCCAACACTGGCAATTCTAAGATTTTGGATTTGTGGATTAGCACCAACGGATACGAAGCCAAGAATGGTAAAGTAGTATTATTAAGAGATGTAGCAGTTTTGCTGTTAGCATATCGTATAGCATGGACTAATTGAAATAGCCCCGTGTTTGGATTTTCAATTTAAAATGATATCTAACCGAAACCTAAGTATTGATATTTAATCTGAAATACATTACCCTTACTGAAATCAATGGCTGGTAAGTAATCTGTTTCATCTGCTTTATCTACATTCCATTGACTTTGTTTAACCTCGGTAATGACAGTGGCGTTGTTTAGTTAGTATATTTTCATTACACCATTTTCTCTTGATAAGAAAAATCAGTCCGTTAAGAAAGAATCACCAATACCTACATAAGATGAATATCCGCCTGCTTCATTTGTATTCCACAAAGCAGTAAATCTGACACATACACCCATACCAGCACGATATTTAATTTTCTTTTTTGTTTCAATGAATAATCTTGAACCTCCAACTGCCTGTGTTGTTAGATATGCCATAGCACTCTTTTGCTCTAATGTAGCATTAGTAGTGCTTGTGTTCCACTTAGAGGTATTTACATTATACATAAATGTTTCTTGTGAATCGGTGTGTATTGTGATGTTGCTAATTCGCCAAATGCTGTTTTTTCAACATTAGTCTCAAGAAACACATCATGCCCGCCTTTGACATTTACAAACTTTCCGTCGGGATTTTGTGCGACCAAATTTCTCTTGTGGGACATTGTACGTCTATATTATCAAAGAAATAAATTAACTATCAAAATTAATAATTACCTCTTAATTGTAATCATATTCGTCAATAATAACCTAAGGTCGCAGAATGTCATAATATTGACGGGCGAAAAAACATTGTATTTACAAAGCGATATTGTGGGGGAGGGTGATAACCACATATTACAGGAGATATACACGGCGAATGAAATTCCATTTGGAGCCATTATATATTGCTGTTGACATTCAAGACAACAAAAAAAATTGATTTTTCTGTTTTGGTTGGAATTTCAGTTTTGGTTGGAATTTTGATTTTGGGTGAAAATTTGAATTTTTCAAATTAACTGCTATATTCGTCCGCAAAATATCGTAAATTTTCGCGAAATGTTACCGTTAAATTTGAAAATTTGAATTTTTGTCACAAAAATGAAAAACTGTCACAAAAATGAAAATCTGACACAAAAATGAAAAACTAATTTTTGTTGTTGTCTTGAATGTCAACAGCAATACGACGGAAGTGGGTCTGAGTATGGCAAGAAATTATCAACCAGTTCAAATAATGTATATAGGTTTTATCTTACAGACGAAAACGATCAGGCTATAAATCTTAATGTTATGACATTATTTACAGGGAAATTTATTTACATCATTTTTCAATTTGTTAAAGGTGAGGTAGTGATTTAAATATTTATTTTAATATTTAATTTTTCTATATAAATATATTCTGGTGAATTAATTAATTTTCACAACTTCCAAAAAAAACCTGAAAACAAAATGCCCAAAGAACACGGAGGCGAATTGGACTTTTCTAAAACTGACTACATCAGTGCTTCTTATCGTTTGAATAAGCTCGCCCCTCGTGAGGGTTCTGGAACATTTGAAGTCACCACTGCTGGTGGACAAGAACGAAGCTTTGACCTTATTAGCAGACCTTTTAATCTCGCTCGGTCTTATTTGAGTTTTACTTATACTATGAGAGCGGCTCCTGCCAACACTTATACTAGAATTTTTATGGACTGCCTTTCACAAATTAGCGAGATACAACTTTAGACCCGTAGCGGTGTTTATCTGTGCGACCTTAACCATATCAGAATGGTAACTAAGATGCTGTGGAAACCAGAAATGAGCTTGAAGGATTTCCTAGACTTTCCTAGCCACGGGGATGCTAGTGGAAATGGTTGTATGCTCCAAAAGTGTAATGCTAACGGATTGATTAACATTAGTGTTGTTGAAGCAACTAGAACAGCCTTTCGTGCGGCGGCTGATGCTAATAACGATGTTGCTGCCTCTACTCAGGGTCTATTGCGTGAGCCAGTGATTTCTGCTCGTCGTCATGATGATGCTGCTCTAACGACTGGAGTTGGAGCACTATCCGCCGTAAATATTAATTACAACAAGGCGAAGTATCTTGTGGGAAGTGGAGCGAATGCCGCTTTGGTCATTAATGTTAAAATTCCTTTGGGTATGATTATTAACACTATTTTCGCACTTGATAAGACTATAATGAAATTTTGACTATGCGGATTGTGTGGGGTGCTAATGACAGAACCGGTTATACGGTGACGAATGGTGCTGCTACTTGTATTAGCACTGCTTATCTTATTATTTGCTACGAATTGTCAATATTTGCAACGAGGCAACCGATTAAACAAATGAGAAACACATGACAGTACCAGGTGACCTGAGTGAGTGCTTTTGCTTTATCATGTTGCTTAATCGGTTGCTTGGTCTTATTGGGATCCGGAGCTTTGGCTTTCTTGGCATGCTTCTTGGGTTTGTCTACTTTGGCTTTCTTGGCAGGTGGGGGTGCACTTTCTTTCACAGCCACTTTCCCATCAGGGACACAGCAGGTGAGTGGGGCTGGGGGGGGTGGGGGTGGGGGGGCTGGGGCAGGGGGTGCAGGCCTCCGACGCTGAAGGCGTCCTCCCTGCGCAGGCACCGGTGCATTTTCCCAAAGACCAGCAGCAGAACGTCTCTTGGTCGTCGCGTTGTACGAGTAGATCACGTTGGGAGCAAGTTCGTTCCAACTGACAGGCCAATCCCAGTACTTGCTGCGAACTTTTTCTGGCAAGTCGACATCCGCCACTCTGACAACATCAGGCAGACCGTTGATGGTCAGATATCCTTCTCCATTGAAGTCGCTTCGAATAGTCTGAACACTCTCTACGAGAGGTCTTGCCATGTTGAAAACAAACGCCTTTCTGAGCACCCTTTTTTCGAATTGACCCACGCTCACCAGCCGGAACTTTTGAGTTCCCCAAAAACTGCCCCAAAAAACCTGTCCTAAACTTTGCAAATCCCCACTAGTGCCGAAATTGCCTTCGATTGTTTCGAAATGGCGACCCGAGACACCTAAGTTGTCAAGCCCACACTGCAAGATATCGCTGTTTTTGATATCTGAAACCACAGTTCAACTGATAGAGGTCTTATAACTCGCTTGTACTTTTTCGCTACTTGAAACTCGTTGTGATGCCTTTTATTTTTTAGGCAGCCTGCCTTTATGGTCTGCTTAGCGTTGTTTTTGGTACTGAGTCCCTTCCCTACTGCAAATGTACTCCATTTGCTTGTGCAATGCTAGTGCAGTACTGTGCCAACTGTGCTGATATGTTTAGGCTTCCTTTTTGGTGATAATGCAACACCAATCTCCCGAACAGGAATGGAGTAAAGGTCGGTGTTCATTTTGCATAACCTTTCTAACGGAAAGCGCTGCCATTTTTTGTGATTTTTTTTTCTGACATACAACTTAGAGTTCAATTTGCCTCCGTCTTCGAGGAGATGTACGGCGTTACTCCTCAGTATTTCTCTACGACCTCAATTCAGACAGGCGGCGTGTCTGATACTGTCACGCCCACTCCGTTTGCCGACATGTATGGGACAGACGGGCCGGGAGGCGGCTTCGACTCCATGTATGGGTCAGAATGTGTGTCAGTGACTGAGGGACCAACTTCGGGAGGACATTCTTCTTGTTTTCAGGCAACGGATTGGGGAAGGGCTGTTACGGCTGGGCAGGAAGCTAATAACGCTGACTTCCGAACCTCACCGGAGCCGCTGTATCTGTGCCTTGGCATGGAGGCCACCCCGTTGGTTCGACCACGTAAGACTGACAGGGGCTACAAGCACGTCAAGAGAAAGGCCGTGCCCACCCCTACAGTCAGACCGACAGCGTTGAAGAAATGGCTTGGAATGTAATACGCCGACCTGACGCACGAAATAGGCGCACCTTGCTGTTCCAAGTATAAGTGCCATCTGTGGGTCAGTCCCTGGCACGCTATTCTAGGGCGGGCCGATTCTTGTTCGCAGTCTTTCAGGGATTTGACCGCCTGGGTATGTGGACAGCTTCAGGCCATAACCTAAGCAATGCGGATGTTCAATACAGGTAACACAGTTCTCCCTCAGGCTGTTTTTTCCCATCACCCCTGTGGACTTATTATAATGCATTGTCCCTTGCTGCAGGCATCGTGGTACGCCCGTGTGCCGGGTCATGTGGCAGCGTATTTACGGCGTAGGCGCTGTCACTCTTGGCAAAGCCAAGAAGCTTTTGCGTCACTCCGCGAAGTATTACGAGCGGCGTACACACCGCAGTCCGACGTGTCGGACTTGGTGTCGACATTGTTGATGCGTAAGTTTGTGGAGGAGTGCGAGACCATAGCAAACGGAGTGTGGCACCTCCAAGACGTGGAGAACTTTCCGGAGGTGCAGAAGTACGTGAGCATGAATTGGGCCTGGGCGTGCAACACCCTTCTGGTTGGGCAGCGCTGCAAGAGTGATAGCCCCCCCGGCGACCAGATCATACGCAAGGTGTGGCGCGAGAACTTCAAGTTTGTGAAGCCGATCCGCAAAGGAGACTTTTCCAAGTGCGAGATTTGCGGGGACCTGGCGAGGAGGCATGAAGAGGGCTTCCAGACAGACGCAGCGGCCAAGCTCTGGCGGCTGGATAACCACCAACACCACAAGGTACATCGCAAGTGCAGAGAGGAATCCTTGCAGCGTGCTCATGACGAAGCTGTGACAAAAGCTAGGTGTACAGCGTGGACGATAGATATGACCAAACCTTTCAACTTTCCCAGTTGTGCTAGGGGTACTTGTCTTTGTACGCAAATCTCATAGTGGTTTGTGTTTTTTGTGTGTGTGCAGCCAACCAAGCCTTCAAAAGAAAGAAGGTGATACGTTTGCATGCCGGCGGGGCGACAAGCTTCAGTCACGACAAAAAGTTTGTCTTGGTTCGTTTGCCGAATGTTGACAAAGGCGGCAATGAGAACTTCACGTGGTTGTACCATCTTTTGCATTGGGAGCTCTTCCACCCAGACACTAAGCCGGCGGGAACGTTGTATATCGACTGGGACGGTGGGTCGGAGAACACCACCGCTACGGCACTCGCTTTTTTTTCGCACTTGGTCGCTATGGGGTGGAAAGTCAAGATCGAAACGCACCGAATGGTCCGCTCCCATACGCATAACAAACAAGACCAGGAGTTTTTTACCTTGCGCTACTGCGGCTGGAAGACCACACTGTACCTCACCTCGCTGGCGCAGGGTCTATTCGATCTTCTCCGCGGGTTTCACAAGTGCAAAGAGAAGTATGTAATCCTGCTCCTTGCATCGAGTTATGATTGGAAGAGCTACTTTACTCCGTCCATAAACCCCAACTGGAATTTGCGGGTGGCCTCGCAGCCCTTAGCGTGGCAATATTCCGTCCCCGAGCCGACTACCTTCGGCCTTCCGGCGGTGCGTGTCAAGACTTGGGGCGACAGCCAGCAGAAGTGGCATGGAGAAGAAGATGACCCGGATGGTCGTCCTTTGCTGCCTTACGTCGGTGCCCCTGGTAAAAATTCGAATCTAGTTACCCTTTTGACTTTTTCCTTTTGTTGACTACTGCAGAGGCACTGAAGCCCAAGAAGCTGCCGTTAGTAGATTGGGCAACTGAGCAGATCAAGAGGGATACTAGATTATTGGCCTCCAGGTTTTGTTCCGCCGAAGAGAGTGAGTCGATCAACGCAATTTTGGACAACCTGCAATGCCTTGACCAAGTCCACTGGGACGGCGCAGAAGGTGAAGGCGGCCTGCCTGGCAGGCCTGGGCATTTCAAGTGCGTGGATAAGAAAGGCGTGGAGTGGAAGGCGCATGTGCGCGTGCTCGACGACATACCCGACAACCCGTGGGCGCTGCCTGAGGATAGACAGAAAGCTGTGGACGATACGATCTCCCTGTCGGAAGAAGAGCGCAAGTCCTTCCCAACTTGTTTTTTTACCAATGACCACCACATGCCCAGACATCCACGCTGGTATGGGGCACGCAGGCTTAACGATCAGGAGCGTCGAGCGCACGACTTCAAAAACCCTGCACCGCAGAGGCCGCTTCACGAGAGTGTGGCTGAGAGGCATTGCCTTGCGACGCTGCGCAACTGACCAAGAAGTGTACAGTGCCTGCGTTGAAGGCGTGGCTGCGTCTACACGGACAGGGTGCTCAAGGCAACAAGCAGGCTTTGGTAAACGCTGTGTGCACTCACTTTGGCGCCTGTTCCTGCAACCTACCTGCTGGCGGAGCTGCTGTTCCCAATCCACCTCAAGGTGGCCGTGCCCGTGGCGGTCGTGGTGGTCGTGGTGGCCGTGCCCGCGCAAGTGCGAGCCCAGCTGCGCCAGCTCTGCCAGACGAATCCAGCGATTCTGATCAGCCCTTTGTTGCGCCTCCTGGCAAGCGACAACGAGTTCGAATTCAACCGCAGCCGAGACGACAATTTCGACGGATGGTTGAAGAAGTGGATGAAATGTTTGACGAACAGCAAGAAGAGTCTAAGCTTGAAAGAATGAGCAGATCTTGCTGTCGCGACGCTCAAAAAGCCAAGCGCGGGTTTCCTTGCAGCAACATTACGCTCAGTCAGACACTGAGTCTGAAGCCGCGGTAAACGTGCGGCTGCCTGGTGGACTTGCAGAAGACTCAGAGTCAGCTGAGTCAAACTGGAGCGACGAAGAGCAGTCAAACTAGTTTTTTTGCTTTCATTTAGTGCAGATACTTGTGTGACCTCGTCTGCCAGTTATTTCTACATGAAATTTGAATTGGCTGATGAACTCTCAACGTTTCCGGGTGAGTGAAGTGTAACGAGTCAGCAAAAATATTAAAGTATGTTTTTTACTTAAACTCATTTAATTTATTTTAATGAAAACCTTAATAATATAAATTCTGTGATTAATACTAACTATCCACTGCAAAATCTGTGATCAATATTGGTTTTCCAATATTTTCTGTTAGCTTCATGACTTATGTGAAATGAAGGATATTTCCATAAAAAATTAAGTTTTGAAGTCAAGTTCTGAATATGTTTTCGATGGTGCCGGTCGGAAATATTATAACATTATATTCAGTTGAATTATCATCTACATCAAAGATCCCGCTCAAAAAACCTGCCAGGGGATGTCTTGATCACATTTTTCTGACTTGGGAAAATTTAAATGGTGAAAACACTGTAAATACATACAAAATTTGAATTTTTGAATTCAAATTTTAATATTTTCACTTTAAATCTTTTCTAAATTGTTGAATTAATTAATGTTAATGATTAGAACACATATAACAATAAAAGCCATGTAGTATTAATAGAAAGCGACCGCTTGCAAAATCAGTAAATTTAATGAAAATAGTTCCCACTCCTAGCATATATTTCGCTGCCGGTGAACTTGAAATGAGTGTGTTAGAGTATGTACAAGCGTTGTTTTTTCATTCCTGCTCATAATAAGTAAATAATATAGCTTTTGGAATCATTTTTGCAAGTATTTCAGATATTCTGAAAATCATCGGGAAAAATTTCGTGAAATCCGTATATTAGGTTTCGTCGTAATGTTTGTTAGACTAAGTTCCCCGCGTGGTATTCCCCCCGAGTCATACTTGATTTTGCTCGGCGCCTGTTGATTATGTTTATGAGCCTCTTCGGCCTCGCGCGCCTTCATGACATAGTGTCTGGCTTCTGCCATGACTCGTAGGCGACAGGCCATGAGCTCATCATGCTCTAAGAAACCCATTCCGGGAGGTTTGGTAACACCAACTCCTCCGGAATCCTCAAGTGCTGTCCGTATACTAGGAGGTTGGGGGAAGCGCCTGTGGCTTTTCCGACCAATGCCCTCGACGCGGTGTTGTTCATCGAAAACACAAAAGATGGTAATGCCTTATGCCATATGTGCTGATTGTCGCGACAATATTGCTGGAGCGCGGCTTTGAGCGGCCTATGGACCCTCTCAATCTTGCCTTTGCTCTCTGGCGAATATGCCGTTACGTATTTCCACTTGAAACCCCACACTGTGGACAGCCGAGCGGAGAGATCGTTCGTGAACTCCGATCCCCGATCGCTGTACACGTTCTGCGGTACCCCGGTATATCGGAAGATATGGTCAACCAGGGCCTCGCATGTCGATTCCGCGTCCTTTTCCTTAACCGGCACCGCGAACACATAGTTTGAAAAGCGGTCCATGGCCGTTAGGATGTACCGATAATTGTGGGTTTCCGATTGCGGTAGTGGTCCTCCGTAGTCGACGTGTAGTGTTTCAAATAGGTTCTCAACAAGCTTGTATTCCCCATAGAGTCCTTTCTGAGCGTTGTTGTGTGGTGTTTTGGTTTGCTTGCAGAGTTCGCATGCGTCGACTGTGTCGGCGATGGATTTCTGCATACCATGCCACCAGAACCTACGCGATATGAAACATGACATTTTGTCCCTTCCTGTGTGTAAATTAAGAGCGGAACGGTGTGTGGCTAACAAGATCGCCTTTCGTAACTGTGGTGGAACCCAAATTGTCCACTTCGATGGCGTCTTGTCCCATTGCCGCCGGCCCTTATACCACAGGAGGTCATCGTGCCAGGTCATAGTCTTCTTATGGGCTCTTATTTCTCGAGTTTCAGGGTGTGTTATCGGATCAACGGCATGAGCAATGAAGGGGCCCCATTCCTTAGAGCTCTTTGCCAACTGATCAAATACCGCGGGGCACGCCACGATCATATCCAAGTTGTCCAACTGAAGGGCGCTGGTGACCAGGCTTAAAGGTCCCCCTGTTCGTTGCGTTTGCTTGGCGGCCGCGATAATCGCCGACCTTGAAGGGTGAACATGCCGGGGTACCCAGAACGCCTGTGCCTTATCAGCGAAAAATGCGTTAAGGGAGTGTTCATGTTCATGAGTCTGACCCGGCTTTAGGTCTCCTCTAGCAAATCTTGCCAGTCCTCAGCCTCATGTTGTGCGCAGCACACTTGACGTATGCACTGCAGCTGATCCAACAGTTCGGCCTGAGAGTCGGGCCTATATCCCGGTGTCCAGCTATGTGCCTTGGTGGCAATTTATGCCATCCCTGCCGGCAACGTGTCTTTGAAATCTGCTGTATGCTCCGTAGCCGTCCAGTCATCATCGGCAGTCCATCCGACTAGGCAGGCCGTGGGAGTGTCTAAGGCAAAACGATCTAAGCCATCACCTACGGAGCCTTTCACCCGAGGCATCCGCGACAGGCTATCTGGGACCGTGTTGTCTTTGCTTTTGATGTACTCAATGGTGAAATCATACAAGGCTAGCTCCGACTGCCATCGGGCCAGTCGTCCCGTATGTTCTCGATCCATGAGCCATCTGAGGTTAGCATGGTCTGTTTAAACCAAGATGTTCGGATCACCCCATAAGTACTCCCTCAGCCGGCTGAACGCCCAAACTATCGCCAACGCTTCGCATTGCCTTGTGGACCATCGAAGCCTGCTGCGCGTGCTTCAAAAGGTCGATGCTTAGTACTTTTTTTTTTCTTTCTTCTTTCTTGCTATCCTTGCTTCTTTCTCTTCTTGCAATGTAGGATCCAAGCGTACGTGTGTGTGTGGTGGATAGGTTTGGCATCACATGTCTCAGGTCATGACGAAGCCCAAGCGAGCAGCAAGTGCCGCAGAGCAGCTAGCGCTTCAGCTGCGGGAAGACGCAGGGGAGGGGGGGGGGGGGGGGGGGGGGGGGGGGGGGAACCACAAGCCGTGCCAATCCTCAAAAATCGCGGCGGTGTGCCTTTTTATTTCGTCCGCGTAGAGAAGTGCCTTGATGTCGTTCAGCCGCTTCGCATCCGTGATCTTGAGGGCACTCGCCAGCCTATCACACAGCTCATCCATAAAGACGTTGAAGAGTGTGGGAGAGAGAGGGGACCCCTGTTGGACCCTACACCCTCCAGTACTTCGGGGGTGAGTGCTCCATCAACTAGCACTTGCGACGAAGTCTGCTCAGAGTCGCAGCACCTGCGTAGCGTGCGCCAGAACCGTTGCCCCTTACACCCAGCTTCCAGAGCCTCTCATAGGTTCGGAAATAGTTATTTAATAACAGGGGTTTACCGGCCCCCGGATCACGATTTACCG
>WBZZ01002347.1:95000-97500 GCA_019918135.1 Paulinella micropora | reverse complement strand
AAAAGGAGCTTCTGATTTCGTCAACCAAGGAAGTCTGTAAAGTATTGACCCGATGCCCAGCTAAGCCGTGATGTTGCACGGAAGGGACTGATACAGGCGATACCAAAGCTCCCTAGTACCAGGCGGGGCCAGGGCTCGTTCCATAAGCGCCCCTTGCAGAACGAGCTCCCACCTCCATTACAGAGGGCCCAGTAAGCAGATGCAGTTTCGAGACTGTTCGACAGTCTAGTATAAACCGACAGAGCACTGTGAGATAGATAGATAGATAGATAGATAGATAGATAGATAGATAGATAAGATCACTACTGAAAAACACCGTAGGAATCGTTAACACACCAACAAACAAACAAACAAACAAACAAACAAACAAACAAACAAACAAACAAACCAACAAACCAACAAACCAACAAACCAACAAACAAACCACTACAAACCAACAAACAAACAAACAAACCAACAAACCAACAAACAAACAAGCAGACAAACAAACCAACCAACAGACCTGAGTGACAGGGAACTGTAGAAGAGTGTTACAACTAGGGGCGTTACAATATATGTATCTGGAACATGCAACACAGACAAAACAGACAGTTTGTTTGTTTGTTTAGCTAGATGCGTTGCGGTATATGTATCTGGAACGTGCCATGCAGACAAAAGAGACTGTTTGTTTGTTTGTTTGTTTGTTTAGCTAGGGGCGTTGCAGTATATGTATCTGCAACCGACAAAGCTGACAGTTTGTTGTTGGTTAGTTAGTTAGTTACTTAGTTGGTTACTTAGTTAGTTAGTTAGGGGCGTTGCAGTATATGTATCTGCAACAAACGAAGCAGACAGTTAGTTAGTTAGGTAGGTAGTTAGTGAGTTAGTTTATTTATTTATTTGTTTATTTAGTTAGTTAGTTAGTTAGTTTGTTAGTTAGCTAGTTAGTTAGCTAGTTAGTTAGTTAGTTACAACTAGGGACGTTGCAGTATATGTATCTGCAACAACCAAAGCAGACAGTTAGTTAGTTAGGTAGTTACTTAGTTAGTTTATTTATTTATTTAGTTAGTTAGTTAGTTAGTTAGCTAGCTAGTTAGTTAGTTACAACTAGGGACGTTGCAATATATGTATCTGCAACGCACAAAACAGACAGTTAGTTAGTTAGGTAGTTAAATAGTTAGTTAGTTAGGTAGTTTATTTATTTATTTAGTTAGTTAGTTAGTTAGTTAATTAGTGAGTTAGTTAGTTAGTTAGTTAGTTAGTTACAACTAGGGGCGTTGCAGTATATGTATCTGCAACAAACAAAGCAGACAGTTAGTTAGTTAGTTAGTTTATTTATTTATTTAGTTAGTTAGTTAGTTAGTTAGCTAGCTAGTTAGTTAGTTACAACTAGGGGCGTTGCAGTATATATATCTGCAACAAACAAAACAGACGCTTAGTTGGTTAGTTAGTTTATTTATTTAGTTAGTTAGTTACTTAGCTAGTTAGTTAGTTACAACTAGGGACGTTGCAGTATATATATCTACAACACAAAGCAGACAGTTTGTTTGTTGTTTTCTTTGTTAGTTAGTTAGTCTGTTTGTTTTCATACATGAAAAAACATGTTTGCATGAGAACGTATTCATATTGGTTGTTTATTTCTTATTGCACAGGTCAGTTATTTCTGTCGTTGTTTGTTAGTTTGTTTGTTAATTTTTTTAAATTATATAATCTACCTACCAACGCACATAGCCACCTACCTACCTATCTGCTTACCTACCTGCTTACCTATTATATAATCTACCTGCCTATCTGCTTACCTATCTGTTTACCTATTATATAATCTACCTACCTATCTGCTTACCTATCTGCTTACCTATTACATAATCTACCTACCTATCTGCTTACCTATCTGCTTACCTATTATAGAACCTACCTACCTATCTGCTTACCTATCTGCTTACCAATTATACAACCTACCTACCTATCTGCTTACCTATCTGCTTACCTGTTATATAATCTACCTACCTATCTGCTTACCTATCTGCTTACCAATTATACAATCTACCTACCTATCTGCTTACCTATCTGCTTACCTATTTGCTTACCAATTATATAATCTACCTACCTATCTGCTTACCTATCTGCTTACCTATTATATAATCTACCTACCTATCTGCTTACCTATCTGCTTACTCATTATACAACCTACCAACCTATCTGCTTACCTATCTGCTTACCTATTACATAATCTACCTACCTATCTACCTACCTATCTGCTACCTATCTGCTTACCTATTATATAATCTACCTACCTATCTGCTTACCTATCTGCTTACCTACCTGCTTACCTATCTGCTTACCTATTATATAATCTACCTACCTATCTGCTTACCTACCTGTTTACATATCTGCTTACTTATTATATAATCTACTTAATCTACCTACCTATCTGCTTACCTATCCTAGTATAAAATCTACCTACCTATCTACCTACCTATCTGCTTACCTATCTGCTTACCTATGATATAATCTACCTACCTAT